>JAQFZW010000109.1:0-112938 GCA_034687055.1 Heteromurus nitidus | reverse complement strand
CTTCACAAAGTTTGCAAGTTTTCGGAATTCCTTCATATGCAAAAGCATGTAAGGGGTAAAATGGTACCAAAATATTTGAACGTAACCGCAAAAAATCAATGTACCCCCTTAAACGATGAATCCCTTGCTGAACTTGTGACCTCACAATCTGTCATATTTTTATCCATAAAAGTATATGCTTTTACTGTGTACTGTCCATACTTTTAGCTTTATATACTTTTATGAAGGTTGTTTACCCATGTTATTAAACATTTATACCATACACCTATAATCAAAAAGGAAATATCAGTGTGCTTATGGGTATCCATTTTCCCAGCGCAAAGTTACAGGCAACTGTAAGTGAATGAAAGTTTTTAAAATTTACGTGACGCTAGCCCACCCCACACTTACCATTTTCTCCAGCTAAGTTGGATCAAGGATTTTCGTGGAGATGAGGAAAAATGGAGGGTGTGATGTGTTCTGCTACATTTTATGGAAGGTCTTGGTTGCCTCCCCCAGTTGAAATGGAACAACATATTATTAGATAACAAACTGAGAAGAGGTGTTTCTGTGAGTACTTTATTAGAACCCTAAAGTCGGCACACAAACACACATATCTTTACTTGTAACAAATGTTCATTGGAATTGGTGGTCAATATTTTTTGGACGATAATTGCCATTTTTGGTTAACCAACTAACCGAATATCGTACCGAACAATCAGTTCTATTTTTTGGAGAGGAGAAAACCCTATTTCTGTAGGATAAGAACATTAAAAAAGACCATCCCTTCTAGCCTGAGTACTTTCTTAAGTTCCAATTCTGTGTGTTTCTTTTCATTTCGCAGTCGTAACTTTCTCCAAACTATGCCTTTCATATTCAGATAGAACATCACTCCCTCCCACTTGCTGCTCCGACTGTCGAGACCTTAACTCATGTGAACACAGGAACGTAGTTTTTCTCCTTTCCCATTTCTTGTGGAAAGTAGAACCTGTGATGCGGAAAGATCCTTCAACATTATTGCAAGGAAGGATATCTCTCTAGCACAATGAGCAGGCTTTGGCCTGAGGTGTTCCACTATACGACGAAAATATGGAATGGAAAATATGGTGAAAGTTTGAAAAACTAGAATGGCATTGTAAGGAACAAGGAAAACGTGAGCTATACATAGTCTTCTTTCCGTATCGAAATTTTAGGGTTCCTCAGAGGGGCACAGAATGCAGAACAACTGGAATAAAATCCAACTTTGCTTTCGTAAATCTTACAAACATCCCATAAAAAGGTATGCGAGGAAGGTGAGATAAAAAGGAACAAAATGACATTGTCGGCTCTTCACAAGTAATATACAAAGTGTAGTTGAAGGATTTTATTGAGGACACACACCTAAATCATTAGTTCATGTAATTCCAACGTGGAAAATTTGACTAATTGCTAGCATCAATGCCACCACATATAAAAATGCTACTTTCTTCACTGTCGTTATATTTTCACCTTAAAATTTCGTGTGTAACCTTCAACATTGGAACAAAACAATTATTATCACAGGCCAAAAACGTGGAAATAACTCTTTCTACTTATCTTGTAAGTTACTCCTTTCTTTAATGGCTAACGATAAATGTGGAACAGAATTTGAGAGAATTGTTAAAATGCAATATTGCTTTGCTTCAGTTGGATATGCAGTTGTAAGATAAGAGCGTACTCTACAATTAACTGTTCGTCTAGAATATATCATTTGATTCATTGTCAGAGCATCTCGAGAAACATCTCGAATTCTCAACCTGAACTTGTATTTCAAACACTCCAAACCTCAAATCCTCAAATGTACGCATTGCTGAATAAATATGAATAAAAACAAACAACCAGAAATTCTACCCGTTTCTTTTTGTCTTCTTCCAGCATCGTAGGTATGAGACTCGACGTAGTCTTAAAGCAGGCGAAAAAGGAAAATACAGTTTTACTGGTTTAATATGTCTGCTTTGGGAAGTTGAACAAACGAAAAAAAATTGTCTTTCTCTCTGTCTCTCTCATGTGAAAGATATTTTATCTATATCTACCCAGCAGGTAGGGGGGAAATGCTGTGAATTCTGGCACAACTCATGCAGTGCAAGGATTAGACAGGAGGACAGGGTATGAAATGATGGAAAGATGACGAGATGAGATGGATCTCAAAAATGAAATCTTATATACAAGGGATTTACTGCCGTCACACATATATGTTTATATAACCAACAACGGCGTGAATCCACCATACACCAACCACCACCACTACAAAGATACAAAAACTAGCAAAATTACGAGAAGCCGAGTATTGCATTCGTTTTCTCTCTGAGCCTGCACAAGTACTTTTGCTCCTCATAGTTTGGTGAACTACTGCCACAATAATATATCATCCCTGCTTTCCCCTTCCGCTTTCTCTTTTTTTTATATTAGATCTCTCTTGAGGAACTGTGTGTGTGTTGTGTTTTCTTCCTAAAAACTCTTATGAAATATCGATTGACACCTCCAAACACGTACACAAACTAACTCAGATGGTTGACAGCATTTTGGTTATCACGGTTAACACAGTGTGGTGGTTCGAGAGAGCACACACATTCTTTCTCTAGTTTTATTTTTGGTTTTGCTCCGCTTCCCTTCATAATCATACTTTGTATCCATATCGTCGTGGGATTCCATCCTCAAGTTTCTCTCTCTCTCGATGTGTTCGCGTTGCTCATAAGCATTAATGCATGTAGGCAGGCTTGAATTATGTAGCACAATACCAGTGACGTAAGAGTATAGGTGTGGTAGTGTATAAATAAATCCACAACACTATATTGTGACGCAGAAAATAGGCGACCCATTTGCAATGGACGCGAGCAGAAAATATCGCAATTTTATGTTCTTTTGCTACAAGGATTTATTTTGGATTACTCCTCTGTCCACATGCATTCATCTTTTTATTTGGGAGTTGTCTACTAAGCACAATAACGCATATGTATCTGTGAAGAAATGCGTGCGGTACTATAATGCACTTATTTTTATGAATCTAAAACCCAATACGCATGTACAACTTTACAACTCACCCTGACATCGTCACCAATATCCCGATATACGTTGTGAGTTGACGTATACAGATAAATCCGCTAGACACCTTTCTATCGAAGAACGTGTGGAAGTGGATGTTACTATTCTGTCGTAGTGCGTATGCCTTTAAAACATGACATCTTGTCAGATATGATTTCTCTCGAATGATAAGATCCTTGTTAGTATTCAAGCATGAATGGGAACAATCTCTCGCTGTATAAACATATGCATTGTATACAAACGCTTACTTATATTTTATTTTCCATGCGTGCGTGCCAACATAAAATTCGCTTTTAAAAATCTGACTGTATAAGCGTCCTTTAGTAGAATCGATCACGTGCGGTGAAAGTTGGAATTGTAGTTCGTCAATCCATTGGGATTCCTTTGAACCATAAGAAGATAGAGGATAACCACTTTCAGATTAAACTGTGCACGTATATAATTCACAACAATTTCATCGCCAAATGGCAGCTTGCTAACTCTTTCAATTCATGCAAGATGGTATTGATGACTGATGAAGGAACAATTAGTTATAATATACATATGTCGTACGTACTTACTTACAATTAGAAATTGGACATAGAGTGTGCAATGTAGCCTTGAAATCCAAATGAACAATGAAAGGCACAATATGAATTCAACCAACAATTTGCTTTCGGTTTGGTTTTTGTTAAAAACTCATACAAAAACACGATGTCAGTGCTTGAAAATGGCATAGTTTGGCTTCAGGTGAAGTCAGAATGGGAGGTGGGCGGGGAATTCCCTAAAGAAAGAAGCACCGAAAAGCTAAATTGAAATGCAGTGAAGCTCAAATAAGACAACTTAAATCTTATAAGAGGATATTCAAACATGCTATCCAGTTGAATTCTGTATACTCTGAATATCTTCGCAGCGCTTAGATCCTTTATGTACCTACTTACTATACTTACGTATAATACTTAAGTAGTTTCTTACATATTTATTACACTCTTGGTTTACGATTTCATAGGGTACACATATTAAAAGCTCTAATGTCATTGTCTATTGAAGGTAACCGGGCACAGTTTTTGACATTTATCCCCATTGCATTAGTGATACTGTTTTATAAATCGCAGATTCCAAGCAAGCCAATCCTCACAAGTAATGCAAGTAAAAATATTTCAATCCTAATCTTTAGTCTTGTCGCAGTTGCCCTTAAAGATAGGTCGCAAACTATTTAAAAAAGTAACGTATTTCGCTAATCGTAAGCATTGCATTGGGAATCGACATTCTATTTTTGTCTACCACCATTGAGCAGGCAAGTTGTTGTAAATAGATGGTACAGAGTAGTAAGTTTGCACATTCAAAAGTGCCTTTATACTTTTAAGCTAAATCTTTTTATAACGAAGTATATAAGTTTCTTTTCTAGCCAGAATAAAATTGACTCTAGTAAAGTAAGTAAATTCCTGTTTTTCCTTAAATTCTCTCTCTCTCTCTCTCTTTCTGAAAATACTTTTGTTAGCTCAACGAACAGTGAAAAGCTAATCACAGCATCACACTTCAGTTAGCACTGATTCTAAGACAGATATTATGTAGCTTGAATTCTCCTAGTTCATTCCTACAAGTGGCATCGGCTGTGTGTGCTATACTTGCGTTAAGATGTTAGTTGCTGGCTTAAGTCGGGGGGATAACGTGAAAGTGGACTCCTTCTTTTGAAAAGTTTCCTACTTTCTCAACCAATGCCTGCAAAGTCTGCATTAAGACAAGATTGATCCCTGTCCGTCTTCTTCAAATTCCATTATGTGAGCTCCAGATTAATGCAATCTTTAGGAACACTGGGAGGGATGTGTGCAACTTCGACTCACTCAGATTATCAAAGCTGCATACAGAACTTACAAATACAAATCGCATTATTACTTTTGTTAGTAAATATATATGTCCTACTTGCTAGGCGTGTTAGATTCAAATATTCAGCACAAGCATTCTCTCCTAACAAGTCTCGCCGTCTTATCATTTTCTAACAGTCCCTCATTCCTCAAGCAAATCCTTATGTACACGCCAAGTGTCTCTGCTGTGCTGAAAGCTTGGTAATTGTATCAGCGACGAGGTCTAACTTCATAATTTGTAATCATTTTAGGGAAACGGCGAACATTCATAAAATCATGAACTATATTTTGTACAGAAATTCATCATGAATTCTGAAACATCACACGTTATAACCACGTAAATCTTTGCATTAGTTACTTGGTTCCATTTTTTAAACGAGTTGCTTTGAACAAAAGTTTTTGATTTATTTACTGAAATTCGTGTTTATATTATCCACGCAAATCTTGGCTATACGATTACTTTGACCAATTATGTTTGTAACCTGTATTGATTTTTTCAGGAATCATGTAAAGCCTTACAACTTCACATCATCATGAGACACATCATCAGAAATCGAACAGATCCTTCGATTCATAGCACAAGGAAAAATCCTCCATTGAATCACAAAATCTGATTACGCCTGTGATAAGGAAAAAAGTAGGTATTTTACCACCATCAAGGGATCATGCATAATACTTTGGAATAATGGTTAACTTTCATCTTTTCCTTTCCCCAGCAATGTACATTTGAGAAATAATTTAACGCGACGCGGAAAAATGCGTTCCAATATCCTACGAAGAGTGGAAAAAGGGTAAAAATCGAGGGAGGAAAATCGAGGGTTTCCTAATTTCACTCCAAGAGAATCATCAAGTGAACTGAACTGAAACTTTAAGTAGGTGTGGGTATGTGTGTGTGTGTGAGCATCAGAACTTGTTTCTTCTCCCCTCTTCCTTCAATCTTATCATCATGATCGTCAAGTGTAAAATACAACTTGCTAAAAGTTCCCCCTCGTATATAATAGCAAGTTACCATTTTCCATTACCACTATGAGAAAACCCGCACACGTTGTCTTTTCAATTGAAACCCAACTAGTTTGTGCAAGACCATTTTTTACCTTGAACAATAATAACATTCTGCTCTTACTCCTTCCATTCTTTTTTCCAGTTTGGTATATGCTATTATGCCACTCTACTTGCTTGCATATTCACCTACTCTCCCTCTCTCTCTCTCATTCCATTCTTCTCACATCTTCCAGTCATGACATAACACTTTATAAAACCTCAGAAAGTCGTAATAGTTTTTTTCTTTAAACATTTATTGAAACTCTCTGGATTCTCAAATTCAAAACTTTTCTCTTCTTCCTTTTCACTTTACATCTGGTTTGGTTACGTTACGACGAGATTCCATTTTTATGAAAAAATGTGATCACTTCCTTCCATAACATGTCGCAAGAACAATCTAAAGAAAACTTTCAGAACCTTCATAAAATGAATGCATGCGGAGATATAAGTTGGGTATAATGATTATTATGCAAACCATGTATCGAGGCAGTGAAAGCCACACACATACAACTTCTCCGTGTATAATATCTTTCAAGCTAAATCGATCCCACTGATGTAATGGAATTGGAAGTACGTTCACAGAAAACCAAATCCGCCAAGGCAAGGTCAGGCAGTACTGGAGAGAAAAATCTAACTCTCTACGGGAATAATGAAGGTGAAAACTGTAACTTTGTAATGGCATTCACGTATGTTGTCATTTGGGGTGTCATCTGAATTTGTTTGACACCTTGACAGTCTTGGCTTTCTCCTTCATCCAATAATGGTACCCTATGATATTTTAGAATTAACTCACTTGGGATACAATCTGCACTCTGCACTGATAAGAAATGTCATTCAGCATAACAAGCTTGAGTTTCTTAAGAAAAAAAATGCAACCTGCGAAAGAATTCCGACATTTTCGCTGGCGTTTGTGCAGCTATCGTTGTTTACTCAACTTAAACAAAGTTAAGTCATGTTTGAGTTTTGAGGGAAGAGCTTCTTGAAGCCTCGCTATTCAAGTTCAATATGTTTCATATCGTACACAATTTTTCAACTTGTTCCGTTGTAAGGGGAGAAAACTTAATTCGTTTAAATGAAGATGGTAATGATAAATTCTCGCTCTTTCATTAATTCTTTCCAGAGATGTGTTTTGAATTTCAAGTCGGATTGCAAAAGAAAAGTTTCACTTATATGTCTCATCGTTTTATCAACTACTATCGTTATCTATAACAAATATATGAAAATTGGTAACAAAATGAAAATAACTTTCTTCAAAAGGAAAGTAAAAGTTACAACCATCATGAGCGTATTGGGTCCTTCTAAAAATATTTAACATCAAGAACCAAATTTTTAGCTCCCAAAAATACAAAACTTCAAACTTCCGGCAGGTTATGCGAAGATCTTCGCAAGCCTATCATTATAAACGGTTGTTTGCCAAACTAAACATGATTTTCTTGATTTGGTCGGCTGACATAAACAACAGTAATAAACAGTGGCGTATTTCTTTGTTCGTTTAGTATATTGTGTATTGTACTTGAGTAAGCTGATGATGAAAATATCCATGTATCATGTAGGTACGTGTATGGCTTTCATTAAAGCAAGTGTGAATATAAGTGTACATGCATATAACCGCCATAACTTGCGTGAATGTGATGTGATATGGAGCTATTAATGGACGATGGGCGGAGAGTGCCATTCTCATTTTCCTTTCTTACCTCATTCTCGGCGATACTTTGGGAGCAAGCACACAAAGTAATAATAATCTACATTCTATTGTATATGGAAAGCAATTAAGAGATGATTTAATGTTCACATTCCACCTCAAATGAAAGTGCTTTCGCTGTTTTCTCCAAAATGATGGTCGGACAGCTTTAGTCCAGCGAATGCTTGTGTGGGTACTTCACATACACGAAATGATATACTCTGTTCTTGCCACCGACTATAAATTCCGTCTGAGCACTTTCGCGACGACTGGTGGAACGCTTTTGATGCTTCTGCGTTCTATGACCAGAGAAGGGCTTCCGTTCCTTGCCTTTTCCAGAAGGACAATCGAAGCTAAAAACTGCATCAGCATCTATTCTGTAGACACAACAGGAACAACTTTTTCTCGAAATGTTTCTCTTTTGTGTTGTACATACTTAAGATTTGAAAAATTCAATTGCGTAACTGTAAACAGATTGGTCAAAACCTCAAGTCGAAATACAACGTTAAACCTAAATGAATTAATTGACATACAAAGAAACAACAACCGCAATATATCTAATAATTAACAATTTGAGAATATGACTGTCCAATTAATTAGGCAAAAATTCACTTCGTATTTCACAATATTTTGCTAGGGTTCCATTTTGCTTTTTCGGGGAAGGGGAAAAAGTAATCATTTCGAAAGTCAACTCAAACTCATATGCACTTTAAATCCAGCTTGTTATGCACATATTGTTTGTGATATTAATCAATTTTATGATAGCAATAAATGTGTGCAATTGAAATTAAAGTTAGGAATCATCACCATCACATTCACAACACCTTATATTCCTTATGTCATACCGTCTTCGTCTTTATCCTGCGTTGTGCTTTCACCCCTTTCTCCGCTTTCACACGTCTTGTGAGTCTTGTCGTCTTACAACGAGCTCTCCTAATAGCAATCGTCTAATAATTTTCGCGTATGTGCATTTACATTCACTTCACAACGGGAGGTCGGAAAACTGCATAAAGTAGCTGCCCAGGAGTGGACTGAAAAAATTCCCGGATTTCCCCGTGAAAATTTCGACAAGTTTCGAAAAATCACTGAACCAAAATTTTCTATACATTTTCCACCGATTAAAAAAATTCAAACAAAAATCGTTGTATGGAATCCCGGATTCCGTTACTAAAAACACCGGCGCGTGTTTTTAATTTTCAATCTGAATTTCAGTCAGCAGATTGCGCAGTTTCGTTTCGTCTTCATTTTCGATTGTAAACATCATCAGTGATTTATACAAACTCCAGCCGTTCGCCTTCAAAGGATACTCCCATCCCTTTTTCAGATTTTGCGAAATATCGGTTATTATTTGATATTTATTCAGAATTCAAAATCTAAAGTTTGCCCACTTTTGAATTTCTAATTTGTAATCCTGATATCATCAGGAATGGCGGTCACTGGTGGATATCGCAATAGGTTTGATGTCCTTAGTGCAATACTCGGGATTTTATGTCAGGTGCTAACCACACACTCTGGACATGGTGGAGCCGAATGGTACAAAATTTGCTTACCTATCATAATTAAACCAAAGATGTTGTTTTTATTTATATTGTTTTTATATTCTCCATTCAATGAATTAAACTACACCGAAACCTATGTTCTATGTAGCATCATATTACTTCCAGAAATTAATAAAATGCCTATTGCTTTTGACTATAGGTTGAAGCCTGGTTCAAATATTCAGTTCGATTCGAAGGAAATTCAACATGTTGGTCTCCTGAATAGGTTGAATTGGGTCGAAAAGAATGAGCGGAGTACCAGCCGAAATTATACTTTGTGGGAACAAGCTGACATCTACTTATTGGAATGGCCAGGTGAGTTACGACAAAAGTTTTTCTGTGCGAAGTTATAGGAAGGAGTCTTGGAACCCATATATAAACATCGCCAAGCTTTTTCTGTCCCATTGGTTCTCATTTCATCGTCACAATGTCTTTGTTGCAGGAAACGTTACACTCTTTCATCAGGAGACACCTCTGGTTTTACATTCAACATTATTCATAATTTTAAATGATCGATTAGTATTTATAATTCATAAAGGATTGTATCACCCTTTCAGGTAAAATGGGGTCGGGATCGTGCAAAGTATATTGAAGATCCTTGTGGACTTGAGTTTAATGGAATCGAAATGAGAGCTTATGCTTAGTAAGTTAAAGTTACGGTTACGCCACTTCCCTACAGTTTGAAATTGGATGTATGAAGTCTCGTATTATTGGTTTTCTCCTTTTAAATCATGCAGCAAATACGTCTATTTGACTTGGGGACCGAATCGACTTACAAGTACGTATACCACCCCATTGACAATACCGAGGTTGATTTTGCCGTTCCGAACTCTTGCTAAATTATCCAAGAATTATAGCTACGAAGCAAATGCGCTCAATGTGGTTGTGGTGTTGGACATGGCGTTTGTTTTCGATGCCTTGATACTTGCTTATTCAGAGGGAGTTCTCAAAGTTTCCGGCCTGGAAATGGCATGGGCTCCTCCATCAGGAATTTCAATGAGACCTTTGAAGTATTCCCTTGCCAAAGGTTATATAGTAATAGTGATAATATTTCTGACATAAAACCAGAGATATGATTTTCAGTTCCTGAAGTATATGAGTCATGAGTTGGGGAAATGATCATTTTTACAGGCATAACTGCTGGGGTAGATGAATTGGTTGTACAAAACTGTTGCGTGAAGTCTGATTTTTGTCCTTTTGGAAACTATGTTGTAGCGTACCGAAAGTTTTCTTATCCTCATTCGTAAGCTGAAATGTGTATTTCAACTAAAGAACTAAAACTTATAGCATTAACATACACCAAAATATAAATTGTCCAAGTATTGGTGGGGCTAGGGCTATATCATAATGCTTTGACATTTCAGAATTTACGTGTCTTCAGATAGTGGAGAAACATTTAAACATTTTGAGGGGTTACTACCGGAAGCAGGCTATTTACGAGTCGTGCTCTCGTACCCGGAGTTCGATCAGTTGCTCATTTTTCATGGAAATTCTACTTCCGTAAGTGCATCATTATGTGAATGCGAATAGACAATAGTAGTCACAGTTCATATGCACAAAAATAAAACATTTTCTATGTATGAATTTGAGAGTTGGAGCTGCATGGACTTTGTCTAATTGTAAGTAAATGTCATTATTTCATTATTGTATTGTAGATCCGAGCAGATAACATAATTTTATCCTCGCATCCGAAAATCCAAGCAAAGAAAGAGAAGCGGCTTACTTTGGTTGGAGATGAGCACTTTCAAGGAAGCAGATTGGGAGTGGAAGCATCCTTTCTCGTGTGGGATACTTGTAATGTTTGGTATTCACCGGATAATGGTAATTATGCTTATCTTTATAGGGACAATTCTATTTCAATCTAATGAGTGCTATTACTTATTTCTCTGCTTTAATACACGCAGGTCTAAATGTAACAAAGTCATTGTTGTACATTCATAAGAATATAATGAAAACTGCGCTGCACCATATTGTCCCAGACTATTGCAGTTTCGGAGAAACGTCGACCTTGGCATATGGTAAGCAAACTATGCAATTCCGTTTCATAATATCTACGTGGTGGTACTAAATGTTTCCTGAAACCTGATATGATCTTCTAAAATATGTCCATCCTTGTATCCAATTAGGAAGAGCTGGGAAATTTGGTTTGCTTGATAGAAATAACGTCTTTTTCCTTGGAATAGACACTAAGAGCAATCTTTCACAACTTGTTGCGCTGAAAATGGACATGTCATTGATTATGTCTAATACGGAACTCTCCATTGTCCCCTATTTTGACATATTGGAACAACCAAGTTAGATATTTCTTAATCAATCTTCTTACAAGCAATATCAATACAATCACACGACTTATTTATACTGAATATGCAATATACAGATATATGCAAAAAGTTCGTTCTCTGTTCTCCATTCTAAATCTATCGCATCACTTCTTGACATTTTTATAGAGCTCATGTATCCTCCGAAATATCTTGAACTCCCCGAGAAATTCCGACTGGGGAAGAGATATGAAAGAAGACTTGGAATGAGATTACTACCAAAAAATGTTTATCCGTCAGATTTCATTTTGTCATTCTACGAAGAAAATGCTTATATGACTGGAGGTGGCAATACGTTTGCCTTGAAGTCTTGTGAAGTACAATACCGTTGTTTTTTCAAATATTATGATTTTAACACAATTGTCGCATGCAATTTTTTACTAGAGATTATATACGTAAATATGCACCAATTTTTTTCAGACGTCAAGCCTGAAGGTGAACAATTCCATAACACAGACGAGAAAGTTTTATTATGTCTCATTAACGAGCTTTTTAAACTTTACCGTCGCATTCAAATCCAAGTTCAGTTCGCTTAAACAACTGTATTATGAACCACGCAGCATTCTAAAGGATCTTCGTGTGAGGGTAAGACCAGTCTCAATCGATATGGTGGAGCCCGAAGAGCCTCGCTACTGGATAAAATACGTAAAAAAGCTTTAGGAATCGCAATACGTATAAAATTATTGCTAAAAACTAACCATAGTAAACTGAAAACTGTTTTCCTATGTATTTTGGACCATCGAACCTAGAGAGTTCACATACAACCTCGTAAAGTGTCTTCGGTTGGTAAATTATTCAGAATAACGTTTTACACCAAAAATGGTCTCAGGTGCAATCATCAGCCTCGAGTTCCGGTCTACGTGAAAGTAGAGAAGACACAGTCTAGCACTTCGTCGAGTTCGTCGGATGAAGACATGTAAGTGATTGTTATTTTTTCATTTGTGCATATCAAAAATGTGGTGACGATGTCATAATCAACGAAATATCAAACGTTCATGGTTTCAGTATTCAATAATATTTTTACTTGGGACTTTCAGGTCTAAAGCGGTGTATCTAAAATCAGTGCACGCAGGTGAAACCCAGTATTTGGACCAGAACCAGAAGAATATGGGCGAAACGTTTAAAGTAGATACGTGTCCTTTATCGAAGGGTGCAACTGGATGAAGGAATCTTATTTCATGGGTTGCTTTTCTGGCATAATCAAATTTACTTTTTTCGTCATTATTATAAACATATTAAATACAGAATAATTTATACTGCGCAACAAAAATAAATAGTGTCAAATGTTCGTCTCTGTTAAATAAACTCTTATCGTTATATGCAACAAGTTTCGATTGTTGCTGGTCAATCAATGACTACAACTTAGTTCCTCCTTTTTAAATTAAGTCACTTTTTGCTATTAAAAGGCTCAGGTAGTAGATCATGCGGATGAAATATATTTCGTTCAGAATGACTCGATCTCTGAAGCTCTTTGCGGAAATATTCGATGGTCTTTTGCAGACCATCTTTGAGAGGTACCTGTGGCGTCCATTTTAGCCGTGTTTGCGCCCTCGTTATGTCAGGACGACGCTTTTGCGGATCGTCCTCCATTGGTTCCAAGTGTTCTACTTCACTTTTCGTGTTCCCAACTAGATCTCTGATAACGTACGCAAATTCTGGATGCGGAAAATATATGGTGGAAAATATTCATATAAATCATAATATCAACATACAACATTTGGATGCAACGATTTCGAAATCTACTTTGTATGCATTTTTTAAATTATATAAAATCACCTTCTATTGTGTGTTCCTCAGGATTTCCTAGATTAACAGGTTCAGTACAATTAGAGTTCATTAGCGCAATAAGGCCATCAACTAGATCCGAAACATACTGAAATGAGCGTGTTTGCTTCCCTGTTCCATATATCTAGAATGAAAACCATTGATTCACATTAGCTGCTGCGTAGACCATTAAATTCACATAATCTCAAATACTAATAAATTCAGATAAAATCACCAACCGTTATGGTTTCATTTTGCAGCGCTTGAAGTATAAAATTAGAAACAACCCTCCCATCATTCATATGCATTCGAGGACCATATGTGTTAAATATTCTTGCAACACGAACGTCGACATTTTCTTGTTTCATATATGCGTAACTCAGAGCTTCAGCTACTCGTTTGCCTTCGTCATAGCACGCACGTGGTCCAATTGGATTAACGTGACCCCAATACGATTCAGGTTGAGGATGAACTTCTGGATCACCATAAACTTCGGATGTGCTCGCGATTAATACTTTTGCACCAACCCGTTTACCCAAGCCTGTGAATTTGTGATACACAATTCGAATTTGAGCATATTGATTTCTAAGCGATAGTTTTAAATATCGTGACATTTCAATGGTGGAAACGGACCTAACATGTTAATGGTGCCCATTGTGTTGGTTTTGATTGTCTTTACGGGATTGTACATGTAATGAGGTGGACTGGCTGGACTGGCTAGATGATAAACTTCATCAACTTCGATGTACAAAGGGTTAACTATGTCGTGGTTAATGAGCTCAAAATTTTCATGTCCTATCCATTGCTCTACATTGCGCTTTCTCCCTGTAAAAAAATTATCAGCCACTGACACCTCATGTCCATCAAGCATCAAACGGTCCACAAGATGCGATCCCACAAAGCCAGCGCCTCCAGTTATCTAAAGCAATCAAGCAATTTATTTTCTTAGTGGACTACCGGCTTAGTAGATACCGTCCCCATACATATCCCTAAGAAAAAAACTATCTTTGGGTTCGGAATTTGCAAAAAGTTACCAAATACATACCAAAATTCTTTTCCTGTCTTTATACGTCAAAAATTTGACCTCTGGATATGTTTTTGGAAGACGTGCTTCGAGATCTTTGATGCGGTCCTCAAGTTCGTGCACTTTCTCTCCGCAAGGAATTTTCTCCGCTGTAGGTTTTTCACAAAAAGAAGAAGTTTCTTCTAAACACCATCCTTGAGACATGTCTAAGAATATGAAGACAACTACCGTTAAACAAACGCATACATCCGAACGCTTCAATCCTGTTGCAATGAAATCTTTACCGGAATTCAAAAAAAAATTATATTTATAATCACTTTAAAGTGATGAAACACTTACACAATGTTACAAAAATTGCAGTTCCAAAATGTTTCATCTCCATCGTTGATAATTTTATATTTTCAAGCTACTTTATAATGCTACTTCTGACTGGAGAAATGTCGTCAGGAAGAACGCCTGTCCCTAATGATGGTGAATGGTGCGAATTTCGTAGACATATATCAATCCCAGGGTAGACGACTATATTATAATTTTACAATAGTACATATAATTTAATACAATGCTATATTACAATTGCAATACAATGACAATGCAATAAATAGTCATCTACATTACCCTGTATCAATCCTACAAATTTGCATGGCAAGGAAGGGATCGACGAGTTTCGGAAATCCTAATAAATCAGCACATAGCCATCTCCTTCCTTTGCTAATGTATGCCACCTGGATGAAGATGCAGGTGGAAGGCGAGGGAGAGGATATAGTCTTCTGTGACTATCCCAGTTCCACAGTCAGTCCGTGGTCACGGCACGGGTCACCTACAACCTACACATGTGGGTCATACGAAACAAGTTTATTAGACATTACATTTTGGCAGATACATTATATTCTGCACAACCGATACAGTTCCAAAGACATAAAACAAACACCTATCGCCACCCAGAGTAATCCCAAATTTATTTGATCAACTGTACACTCAATTAACAGCTACGTTAACAATGTTTGCTCACGTAATGTCTGTGAACCAAAAAAAGGCATACTTACATTACACACTTAAGTATAACCTGGCTCTCTGGCTGGATTCGAAATTGGGACTAATGGAACATTTCTCTCGTCCAGAAAGCAGTTTTGATACTCACGAAATTAACAGTGAGAACTGGCGAGTGTGTCAAATCGATCGTCGATTTATTAAAAATACTGCAGAATAGAATGAATATGAGCAAACATGAACAATGCTCTACTTCGCTACTTCACACAAACAGATCCCAAACGAAAAGGACTACGTACAACTTACGATTAGAGAATACTCGGCTCTGCTCTAATTTAAAGAGCAACACTACCAAAACCAACACGCATACTAATTATTTACGATTCGATGCGTTATAAAAAATATGCCCTAACCCACAAATGCGCTACATCCTACATCATCCATTCTTCACAAAAATAGGCACACAGAATGCACACCGAACAGTCAGCATAATTTTATACAGCAAAAAGTTAACAGTGAAAATTTTTCGAGAGCCTTACCGAAAAAGAGTTTTTGAGTGTGCGTGTTTACATGTTTAAAGTACAGATGATTCGCGATGTAGGGCGATGACGGAAGGGTTGATGTTGATCTTCAAGTGTGTTTAAATCAGCTGCAAAATACAAAAGAACAACTGATCTCACCAAAGCAAATACAAAAATGCACCTTGTGTGCACACAAAAAGTAAATACACAAGAAACCACGAACTTACATGTACGATCCCAATTGGCCGACAGATGTATAGATTCAGCAGGTGATTTTTGTGGGAGATAGATTCACCATTCTATCTCATTCCTAGAAGTCTCCAAAAATGTCTCCAGTTTCTCCAGGAGCTGACCCGGCTGGTTTAGTTGGGTGGCGGAAAAGAGTACACAAACACACGACGACATAACACAAACAAATGAAATGTCAAAAACGTATTTACATTTACATGCATCATATGTGCTTTCTTTCACTTTTCTTATCGAATGCATTGAAGATAAATGCACAAAAAAGTGCATTAAAATTTTTACATTTAAAAATTATTGTGATTTTGCAGATTACATGATTCGAAACGGAGGGAATTTGTGCTTTTCCATTTTTAATTTTGGGAGGACTCCTCTGCTAAATGCATTGAGGACTAGATCTTATTTTAAACCTTCCAGTTCTTCCAGTCAAAGTGGGTTAAATTATAAGGGCCGGAGTATGGCAAAGTACAAGACAATAACGGTCTCCGTCGATGGGAACATTTCTTCAGGGAAAAGTACGCTAGTAGAGAATTTGAAGGAGTTGTTTCCAACCAGTTTCAATCTTCAAGTTGAGCTTATTCCAGAACCGCTGGACAAATGGTTGAATATGAAAGGGCACAATTTGTTGCAGATGTATTATGAGGATCCTGTTAAAAACAACTTCATGTTTCAAAACTATGTTCAGCTGACAAGGCTAATGGAAACAATTAAGAAACCTGAGGTGAAGCAGCAGAGTGGGCAAGGAATGGTACGAATCATGGAGAGATCACTGCAGAATAACAGGTACATCCAACATCTTGTTTTTTTGCTTTAGTCATGGTTTGTTAACGATTAATTTTTTAATTAATTGCTCTAATTAATTTGATATCGCGCAGGTACTGCTTTATAGAGCTGGCAAGGCGTGAAGGGAACCTGCAGCCTGAGGAGTTTGCTGTTTTGGAACAGTGGCATAATTGGATGGAAAGTCATTTCGATTTAGGCCTGGATCTCATCATTTATCTTCAAACGTCTCCAGAAACGGTGTTTGGAAGAATGAAGACTCGTGGCAGAGAAGCGGAGTCATCGGTGCCTGTAGATTACCTTCGAAATCTTCATGAAACTTATGAGGACTGGCTTATCAGGGGAAAGTTAGGGCCAAAGTCTACATGGAACCAAAACGAACTTAATTCTATCAGTAATGCAGAGAATAGTACAGGCTCCAGTGATGCCCCAAATCAGAAAGTTATCGTAATCGATGCCAATCAGGGGAAAGAACAAGTTGCTGAGCAGTGTAGAAATCTCATACGGGCTTTCATGACAGATAAAGGGTTCGAAGCTAAAGAGAACGACAAGAGCATACTTTCTCCTAATCGGAAGCGGAAACGTGAAGACATCGATAATATTTAATTATATATTTTACACGCGCCGCGCGATCAGATTAAATGAAGCTTATCAGTTAGTATTGGTTTTTGAGTATTTGCTTTCACCACGAAGCGAAGCGTAGTAATGGGCGTACGAGTACTGTTTGATCTATTTTTAAATGTTGTAAATTTTAGGTTGTGTTTAATATTGTAATTGTATAAAATATAACAAAGTAATCACATTTTGTTGCAACTTGATTCAATGCATTTTCTTGAAGAAATGTGCATAAACCGTAAAAATCTTCATATCATTGCAGCATTATATCTGATCCGGAGGGATATTTATTTACTCGCTTAGACGGCGACGGCCTGGGGAAAGTATTGACAGAGCAGAGAACAACCGCGAATACACTCACAATAACACCTTGTGTATATTATGTGCATGTGTTTGTTTATTTGGAAATTGGGACGGGAGCAAAAGTGAATATTTAACGAATTCACAAACGCAAAATTAACTGCTCGATCAGTGTTACAACAGGTTAATGACGGAATATGCAAATTTAATTATGTCATGAAAGTGACTGGACACGACAAAAATCTCATTTTTAGTTATAAATGTTAAGTCCAGTTTAGACTATTCGTCCCCGTCAATGACAAAAGTAAAGACAAAACAAATCATACCTGTTTCCAAATCCAGAGTAAGTTAACTGATTGAACTAGTTCCATTCCAAATTAATTGGAAATCATCGTTTTACTCCTCCAGCACGATGAATTATCAAATTGCTATTCTGACTGAGTTGTTTGTGGCGAGCATGTGCATGTTTACGGTCCCCTTCCTGAGCTACTTTGGAACACAGTATCTTTTGAAAGAGTATTATCCTTCGTATTTAAATTCGGGGTGGGATCTGTTCCTTCCTGTAGCCTCAGCAGTTGTAACCGTCTGGCTAATTATTTCTATATACATTGTCAGAGCATTCCGGGATCAAAATAACTTTATAGAGGAAGATGATAGCAAGCAAGAATAAAATGATTTTTACTTAAAGCTGACAGCATTTAAAGCATTCCTCAATTTGTTGTAAGGTAGAATAAAAGTAAAAGTGTAATTAAGTCTATATTTTCGACTAAATCGTTGTCGCAAAATTCCACAAGCGACCAAACCATTTACAAACTCGTGTGGTGAATATAATAAGGTAAATGCCGAATGCATTTTGAGTAAATAAAATATAGGCAGAGTTGAATGTGCATTACTTTATTACTTTACGGTTTCGATTGTGCATAATTTCTTGCTTTATTGATGTTTTCAGGTGTACAGACACACTGGGCCCGGGTGAGGTGGTGCATTAAAATTAAACGCCCCGATGATTGATGTATTCGTGTGAAGAATCACACAAACGCCTCATCGGCATCAGGAACTATGAAACACAAAACAAATTTAATGTGTTATGCATGTGCAGCCACAAAGCCTGCTTTTCCGGATAAGCCAACGGATGGGCGATAAAAGCAATCTTATCTTCCGGGTGCGATTTTTGGTTCGCACCGAGATCATGGGACGAATTAAAATACAAACAATTAAAGTCTCAGAGGACTACTAGCGTAATAAAATTAAGTTACAACAATGAATGAAGATTGTCGTATATTCTCATAGATCTACCAGATCAAAGTATTTTTTTTATCTTCAATCATGTTCCTGACGCTTGAACTCAAAAATTCAAAGCTATTGTTTTTAGCTGAATAGCTTATTTAATTAAAGTTAGTATGACAAAATAGTCACTAGTCAAGAGTCAGTCATGCAGCCTTGAACGAAATCTGGTTCGATCTTTAAATAAAAATTATATATCTTCCACCACACGGACTGTCCAAAATCTGACTTTAGTAGAGTTGTTGCATATACGCTGCCTCACTATAACTTTTTTCGTGAACACAACATTAACTAAATGTTATGCTTAATTAATTAAGTTATTAATTACAAATTATTATGAATTTTGTATCCGATTATATCATTAAAATACGCCGGAAGTTACAAAATTAAAAAGTTGTAATAAAATTGAAATAATATAATGCTCAATTGTCCATTCATCAGAAATCTTGCAGATAAATCCCTCAGAATCAGAATCATAAATTTGCTTTCTTGAATTTGATGACAAGAAGGAGGCATATAATACGTGTCATAGTCGTAATCTCATAATCTTTGATTTGTCGTCCAGCGAGTTTTCTATCACATTTGACGTAGAACCGAAGAGCTGTGCCGTGACCGTGTGCTTACATTCTTATAGACAGGCACAATGCACATACTGCATTTGTTTTTGTTTTGTTCCAACAAGCATGCACCCGCTTACATCAGAGCAGTAGTGGGTCAGCAGTCGGCAGATGCTTTTGGATTTTACGAAACAAAATAAAAGTCGAATCATGGTACTTCCGTAATTAATTTAATTGAATTGAACATGAAAAGCGTGGGGCTTGGTTTTGTCGATCCTCGTTGAATTGGTCAAATTTTCAACTGGTTTCGGAAGTTGTATACCCTTTTTGCTCAGCGCTTATCCGAAGATCGTGCCACTTGAATTGGAGCTCGATAACTAACTTTATGCTTGAGTGACTTGTAGTCAGTTGTCCGAGTGCCTATAAAATTTTGTGACAACTATCGAGCCTTGAGCCTGGAAAAACATGGAGGGAGCTAAGGGCAGTGGTGGCGGCGGAGGTGGTCCAGGACGAGGGAATAGAATTCCTGAAAGCACTGCTCCAATCTTTCTAAACACGGAAGATTTAGTAAACTTTTCGCTGGGGATTGGGGGGCAGAGTGCTGTCGTGGAAGAGGTAGAAGATGAGGAGGAGGAAATGGAGGTTGAATATGGAAGTGTTAATACCGAAGCAGTTCCGGACTCGCGCTTTAGTTCATCAGTTACACAAGGACTTGGTAGTTACTACAATGTTTCGGAGGAGGATGAACAAATACGGAATATTACGACGGAGTATCTCGAAGGTAAAAACACTATATTAATCAGCAATCATGTTTCAAAAGGGGTTTGCTTTACACTAAACAATTAATTATGAATTATGTTTGTCATTTACGTTAGGTCGTTTATCACTGCTCGAGTTTGCGGCGGCAATGGAACACTATGGGAAACTTGGACCGGATGTGGATGAGGAAGATGAGGGAGGAGACAGGCGATCAGTTCCTTCACTTGTGTTGTTGACACCTGACGCTGCCGACCAAAGCTCAGAACCACGACCTGGCACATCACAGCAAGCTTTCTCAGAACTTGATTCTGTGAAATTGAAAGGGGAGTTTTTCAGAAGTGGGGACGAGCCAGCTACGTTTTCAGTAAGAAAGAGAAGGAAAATGCCACCTACTATAAAGAATCTTATGGGCGAGGCTCATGTTAGGTTTGCAAGAGGGGATTTATCTGGGGCAGAAACTATTTGCATGGAAGTCATCAAAGAACGTATAAAATTCCATCCAACATGCAATATCATTTTTATTGTCTTTAGTAAATTAAATGATTATAAGGAATATATTGTGCATTTTAGAACCAACATATAAGGACCCATTTCATACTTTGGCAATGATTTACGAAAATCAAGGAAATAGGAGCAAGTCTTTGCAGTTTTATCTAATATGTGCACTGTTGGATCCAAAGCGATTTGATGACTGGCCCAGATTGGCAGAGATGTCTATTGACGAAGAGAATACTCAACAAGCTATCATGTGCTTAAACAAGGGTATAAAATACAAACCATATTGGAATCTTTAAATGCCAAATTTTCTGACTGACTTTCTCCTGTACTTAGCTGTAAGTGTGGAACCGGGCAATGTGAAACTTCATTTGAGACGGTGTCAACTGCTGAAAGACACTGGTGATAGTAAAGCTGCCTTAAAGGGTTATCAGAAGGCGTATCAATGTAAGAGAAAGTTTGTTATGTTGAAATTTGATAATGTGTGTCGAGAAGACAATGTGCAATCGTTGTACACTTGAAAGTATCGTATGGAATACTTTCTAGTTTTCAATATTTAATGTTTTAATATTTAGTAACAACCGACGGAAAGATTCGAATGGATGTCGCAAAAGAGGTAGCACATCTCTACTTTCAAATGGACGAATTGGACAGAGCGTATGAAATTTTGAGCGACACATTCAGAAATCATTCTGAGTGCATAACTTTTTATGGTAAGGTTTGAAATTATGAAAATTACGATATGATATTCATAACATGTATCTCGTAACTTTTTTGTTTTTGCATTGAAAGAACTAAATTTATTGGCGGAAGTATGCATAACTGTGAAAAGATATGCAGAAGCCCTGAAAATGTTCATCGATCATGGAAATCTAAGATTTTCTCCGATTCTTGAGGAGTCGGATTTCGAGAATCGTACCTCTGTTACAAATGCCTTGCTTAACAAGAAACGGGAATGTACTCTGCCGTCTGGTCTTCATTCTGACTTGATACAGAAAATAGCTATAGTTTTAATTCACCTGGAAGCTTTTAGATATGCCGATGTAAGTTTATGGGGACAAATATGGGACTTGTAACTTAAATAAACTTAAATCTTATTAGTATTAATCGTAAGTACTGATTTTTACATTTTAGCAAATTGTTAATCGACTTCTTGCGGTTGAAGACATCAACGATTTCGGGCTTCAGTTTTTTGAAATAGCGGAAGCGTATATTGCCAAAAAAGAAAACAGAGCAGCTCTAAGGTTGCTAAACCCTCTAATTAACTCTGAAAATTACAGTGAGGTAAACGCTGATGACAAAGTTTTTTATTTTGCACATCCCTTCAATATTGCAACCTTTCTCAACTTTTAACCTAGTTTAAATGAAACGATGATCTTTTATTTTGTAGGCTGAAGTTTGGCTAAGGTACGCTGAATGCTTGTACATGATAAACAAGCTTGAAGATGCAGCAGAGGCATATGAAAAAGTTATTAGCCTTGCTCCAAATCATAAAATTGCCAAGCTTAATCTTTCGATTATCCTCCAACGACTGGGGAAATATGACGGTGCTCTTGAAAGCTTAGATCAAAGTAAGACTTCTTAAACACTTCGTATTTTCCTAGTGAGAAGGTTGTGAATTTGCAATTACATTGAATCGTTGTTCCATCGTTTGTTTCCAGATGACATGGAGGAATTGATCGATCATGATTTGGTCTTGGAAAGATGTAAAATTTTCTTAAACAGGGGGCGGCTTACGGAGTTCTATGAAACAGCATTGCAACTTTTTAGTCGACACTGTCCTCAAATAAGAGATTTTGATGAAGTACAAGGTATTAATTAAGTTTAAATTTAGGAATTGTACATTAACTTTGGTTTGAAGCCTGGACATTTTAACAAGCCAATCTACCTCATTTTTCAGTTTTAATTACTACAAGCCATACCCAACAACAACTGGAAGGACTGAAGGCCCTCAGGTTACGTAAAGACGAACCGGTACTAGATAGCTCCCTTGAGTTTGAAGAGAAGCCTTTGGAAAACCCTATAAAAGAGTGGAAGGTGTACGTAATGCTCCTCAGAATATTGCTCCACATGGGACGCTTCGATCTTTTCTCTCGTGTTGCATATACGGCCTGGGCATCAAAATTGTTTTCGACTGACCCACGAATGAAACAAGACATGGACTTTCACTGTGCATTAGCAGCTACAACAAATAATGACCAGAACCTTACACCAGCGCATTATCGAACACTATTTGGGACATACCAGTTGAACCCGCTGATGCTAAATATGTTTGGGTTAGCATTCCGGAAAGGTACGAAGTTTAAGTACGGAAGACAAATTGTTCGACTCTTGAAAAAACAACCATCTGATATCAGATTAATGTTAATGAGTGCTCACAACAGCTTCATCACCGGTACGTATAAGTACGCTCTAATTGAGTATTTACAAATCATAGCGGAGATGCCAACGAACGCGCTTTGTCACCTCATGGTTGCGATCACTCTTATGCATATGGTCTCACAGAGAACTACATCCAACAGAGTTAGACTAGTTTTGTATATGATAGGCTTTCTCCGAAAGTATGTTGATTTGCGAGGACGCTGTCAAGAGTCATACTACAATCTCGCCAGGGCGTACCATTTTATGGGATTTCATAATCAGGCTATGCGTTACTATAAGAAAGTTTTGACAACAAAGCCAGTTGAAGACGACAAGTTTTACGGTGGTATTCCATGCAAAGAAGATGGTAGTTTATTTGTTTACGGTAATCAGAATCAATTGGACTTAAAGCAAGAGGCAGCATTTAATATTGCCCACCTTTATAAAATCATGGGTTTGCATTCTCACGCTAGATTATATTTATTTAAATACATCACGATTTGAAAGTATGTCGCATTTTAATGGTTTTTATATGGATTGTTATCCTGTAGTAACTGCTGTAGCGGAAGGAATGTTTGTCATTTTGGAGCAATAAATAACAATTATTGCAGAAGCATTTTTGAAAAGAAATGATTCACAATATTCACAGCGTATATCGTACCTCGAACTTTCACTCTAACATTAACAAGTTTGTGCATCACAATTTACGGCAAAATAATTCATGCGATAAAAAGCCTGAATGTATATAAGTGATTTAAGTCATGTGCAGGTAACATACATACTTAATGGGTATATTATTTTACATGTTTGGCATAGTTGTTTATGCTTCTTCTTGAGAATCAACTGAAATTGACAAATACTTTATGGAGAAATTTCCATATCAAGATTACCATATGTGGAACCATCAAGTTTACCCAGGATTGTGGGTTCATCTTTGGAGAAAGTACTGGAACGACCAATTTCTGCCAATGTTCGCATCTTTGTCTCTCCGCTGTCTGTTTCAATGGTCGATCTTGACATGACACTATCCTTGGAGTAGTTGTTTTGTGCTTCAGTTACATTTCTGTTAGTTGAAGAAATGACATTAGTTGTTGCAGGACCAATACTTACCCCACTTAAGGGACGCTTTGATCCTGAAGAGCTAGATGCAACACAGGTATTTTTATTTGTAGCTATTGCGTTCGCTGCAGCAACATTGCTATACGTGTTTCGTCTTGGTGGATTGCTCATGACTTTAGCTTTTGCAGGAGCAGGTCGTTCAACATTGGAGAAAGAACTCCGTGCTGAGAAACCTCCTCCAGGTACGGTTTTTGAAGCCTCTCTTGCGGATAGATATCTTGATGGAGGCGCAGCTTGCGCATTGCTGGGACTAGCCTTTGACGAAGATGCAACACTATGTTGAGAGAGCAAGGAAGTTGCAGAAGACGAAGGAGTTCTCCGCGCAACTGAATTCACTGATCCCCGTAGATTTGGCTTTGATACCGCTGCTGCTTTCGCTGAATTAGTCAAGAATATTTTAGATGGAGGAGGGATAGGTTTTGGTTGCAGGGGTTGTGGGGGCTTGATAATCTTTCTGGATGCAGTATTTCTAGAATGTTGAATGATTGGCGAGTCCGTTTTAGATGGCGTTAGTGGTTTCAATGGCGTCCGACTTGCTGACGAGGTATTCGCAATAGACGGCGATGGACGGGAGGAATTGTTGAAAGATTTCTCTCTTTCAACGGATGTGTATTTGCGTGGCACTGTTCCAGAATGTCTCTGCGTTCCGCTTGGCGGAGTGAATGATTTTTGAGAAGTGACTCGGCTCAAAGTTTTATTTTCTCTGGATTCGCCGATCCTTGTTGAGCTCGTGGAAGAGCTTCTAGGCTTGGATGATGACGCCAAAGAAGTAACAGTAGCATTGGCTGCAGCATGAGGCTTTGAAACATTTGGTTTTGTTGCCGGCATTGGACGAACTGATGCTACTTTCGCTGGATTAGCTGTTATTGGCGAGAGAATTGGCTCTTTGTTTGGCTCTTTTGAGACTGTGGTGACAGTAGCTGGAACGGATGTTTGCTTCGATAATGTTTTTGAGGCAGTATTCCTTGATGAAGTGTAAGTTGATGGCCGTTCCTTTGTCGTAGGTTTAACATTCTGTACTGGTACTGTAGCTTGCCCGTGGCCCATGCCCGGAGCACCCACGTTCTTAACAACCTTGTTCCCAAACTTGTCAAAGCCCATGAAACTCGTGGTGCATATCCGCTTTCGAACATCTTGCCCGAGCTGTTCCCAACCTTTGCACAGTACAGCCTTAGAGGCGTTGGCAAGTAGGTATCTCTCAATTTCCGAACGTAACATTTTTAGAAAGTCCACGAAAAGCTGAAACCAAATTTATAGCATTTTTATACGGGGTTTTAAAGAAATATATGGAGAAAGTAGTAAAATATTAGCTAGTGGGAGGAAAAGCAGAGCTCTATACGCATTCCTGGAAATAAAAGCAATTGTAATTTGCATAGAAATTGTGCTACCGTGGACCACTCAACTTCGTCTATTGTTTCCGTTCCAAGTTCAATCAAACGACTCAGTGCCGTATGGCTACCGCATGCTTCGTCGGGCTTCAATAAATTCAATGCTTCTACGAACGTTCCCTCGATCCTCGAGATGTTCCAAGTTTGACCCTTCCCGAACAGTAAAAACCTGAGACGCAAAATAGCATATGCGTATAAATACCAAATAAATGATTCTACATTCTGGGGAAAAGTCGCTATCCTAGTTCATCATTGCTACCTACTTTTCGCATTGTAGAACTTCACACAAATGCTCGCCAATGTACTGAACACACGCTTCAGATAATTGTCCCACAATGCTGAAAATCGCTTCGGTCCATCTAAAGAGTTCAAGAAAGTCGAGCGTAATTCTCGTTCAACAAGAGACACAAGGGAAGATTGTTGGTAAAAGTACATAAAGGTTACCTAACGGTAGGCATTGTTGTCAGAAGTTGATCACAACCTAAAGTGTGATCCAATATGTTCTCGACCGACTGCATTGCAGCAAAATACATAATACATTCTTGTTTAGCTTTCTCCGCACAAACATAACATATATGGTTAGTACTATTGCATAATATGAGCATTGGATCACGATAAGAATTCTACAAAAAGAGGCACTTGCTCCTGCTGTCTTCGGGAATATTTTCTTACCAAGTGGTTGACGCTGTATCTGAGACACTTCTCAATGAGCTCATCTCCCAGATTGGCGAAAGCTTTCGTTGGCCATATCCGGACAAAATGCTTACATATCCACTTCGTCATTTTTCTGTGAAGTTCGTCCATTCCATACGCCAGAGCAATGGGAAAACATTCTATTACTCCAGCAATGCAACCAGTACAAGGCTATATGATCAGAAAAAAACATTTCTACTATAAAGGGCGAACTGACATTAGGGTATGCGATGCGCATTTGTATATACATAACATTCATTTTCCCCTAACCCGGTGAAAGTTGTGACAAAACTTATGTCGTATCGTTTGGCTTATATTTTCCCGTAGGCCTTCGAGCCCAAGGAGGTCGGCGAGAGAGGCTAGTTCCAGCAAGTCGATGGTGTCGGGGATCTCGTTGGTGCCACTGTAAATGTGGTACATTGTGAACTGGACGACCGTGTAAGAAAACCTAAATAGAGTACAAAGTTACCTTTACAATTACTGCAGTTACTATTTGTGATGCCTTACTTCATGTATACATAATTATTATTCTCTCAATTGGTACTTCGTAAATTATCTCAATTGTTTGATGAGAGAAAGCCTACAAATCATAAATGTACAAATACAGGTAGCATACGTACTCATTACGCATACAGAGAGAATTGAAGGATGTTTTATAGTGCGTGTATTTTCTCTCGTCATTCATGCATATGTTGATTATTCAACAAACATAAGATCAAGGACATACATTTCTGGTGATTCAAGAGTGAACTGAAGTAGTATCGATGTGGTTTATACAACACACTTATACCTACTTCCATATGAACAAAGGTTGCAGCTTTTTCTATTAATCGTTCGCTTCAATGACACAAAAAAGGAAGCAAGCTCAAATCGATGAATGCAAAAACAGAAACCAAGAGGGAATGGTCATATAATATGGAAGTATTGTGTTATTACCCATCTAAATTGATTGTATTTCCAGCGTTCTCCACCCAATTGCCACTGAGGATAGCTGCGAAATATTGCGAGCGTGAGGCTAGTATACATTTATGTGCTTTGATGCACTTCCCGTGTACCACGATATTGACGTCCGGATTGATTCCGTCTTGAAACATTCGAAGCAAGTCCTTCCCCAGTTTGAAGCATGGTCCACCTTGACACACTTCGATATCTGTGCCAATACAAATTTCATTCGACTATTATACTATCAAATATTCAGAAACATTTTCCCACTTCGAGTTTAGTCTTTTTTAGAAAGCCAATGCCAATTTATTGAGTTATACTGATGAAATATAACGTGATATCTCCCGTGTTAGGTATGGCATATGACATTGAGATTGGTTTAGAGAGCATTTGTAAGCAATTGCATGTCGTTGGCTATTGTGGCTTAATTTCCTAATTAATTACCCAAGTCATGAAAATACGAATCAATTTATCTTACCGGCAGGAGATGAATTTTCCATTGAGGAAAGCAAACTACTGGTGAAAGATGCATCCAAAACATTTGCAACATGCAAGCTGGAAATGTTGCTTGATGTGCTATCGGCCAGTTGACTTTTCAACATCGGATCTACTTCGGTTTTAGGGCCTGCTGCCATGAATGCAGCGGAATGTGGTTCCAATGAGTCCAGGAAATGCTCCCGATGCTTTTCTCGCTCCTTGTTAAATTCCATTCTTGCTGCTTTTCGACTAGCCTCTGCAGCGGCACGATGTTGAAATATGGGACTCGGGAACCGTTTACTCATTGGATATTTCAAACCACAGCCTGAAGTTTCCATTACATTTATAACAGGCTTATTGATAGGTCCACGCTTACTTCCAGCAGTCATGCTAACACTCATTAACGACTCCGAGTCTGATGACTTTGTTAGGCTTTGGGGAATATGAGACCCTGATTCCTTTTCGCCAATGTCGACAAACATTGTGAAAATCTTTTTGTCTGGTGTAGACGATGTTTCTTCTGTCTCCTTCGCTGCTGCGGCTGCTGCTGCTTGCGACCTATCTTCTAAATTGACGAAGAAAGCAAGTGAGTTCGGATTGCTGCTACCCATACTCGACTTTCTCTCCCTGTTCGAGGCTTCCATGAGATCAGATTCCAGTGAAAGCGAGTTGAAATCAATGACCCATGCTTCGGGAGGCTTCTCGGCAGAGATTCCTCCCATTTGCGATTCAGTCATGGGGTCAAATCCGTACGACGATAATCCTAGCGGCTGTTGGAATGCTTTTGGTGGTCTATCGGAACCTTCAATGACTTGATTTTTATTTTCGTTTATTGGTGGATTTGATTTGGCATGTGTGGTTGAGGTAGGGATTTGTCTCAGCTCCTCTAATGAATCTGCGACCAATGACTCCGTATCAGAATTATCTTTCGTTGTCTTTTCACTAGACAGCGAGACTTCGTTCTCATCGTTGCCAAAAGTCGTTTGGACTATGTCTGGAAAGCTTTTGGAGACAGGTACTCTTGGGCGAACGGAAGCAGTTTCCTTTGGGGGACTGGTTACGCGCGGTGTTCTCTGTGGGGGTGTGATTGGCTTATGACCTGACTGTTTGGCTTTTTCCGCTTCGTTCTTATCAGAGGCATTATCAGGGACAAAAGGACAAAGGCTCGGATAGGGATCGATATAGTTCAAGCTGTTGAAGTGCGAGCTGCAAGGCGATGGCGCTGGAGAAGGTGGCAGCTCAAATGCATCTTCTGACAGAGCCGCTGCATTTATAAAATATTTTGGCTCACCAGGCGATTTTTCATATATTCCGTTCCCTTCTCCAGAATTTTCACTCGAGTTTCCGATCTTGTCGTCCTCAGTTGTTGTGCTAATCCCATTGTTACAGTCATCGTTCATTACAGTCTTGCCCCCAGAAATCTTCATTGCTGCCATTGCACTGCCTTTACCAATCATTTCCTCCGCTTTCAAAGGGTTTCCATTATCGTCAACCGAATCACTTTCCCCAGGCGAACTTTCTCTTTCACTTGTCTCCAACTCTCTCTGCTTTTTCACGATTTCCAACTGTGCTAGTAAATCACATGGCCTTTCTCCACCGAAAGGTGTCTGGGGCGATTCCGTCACATCCGGAAGTCCTTTTCCAGAGTTGACTTTATTACCTGATACTGATGATGTATTACCCAAATTTTCCAAAGTGAGAGCAGCTTTCTCTGGTCTCCGCTTGCAAGTGGGCACAGGGATACCGGACGAATTCTGCTTGTTTCGTTGTGCTTGTTCATCCCCAGAAAAAGTACTGCCTGAAAGGTGCAGCGAAGGTACTGATTTCCACGGTTTTTGGGTCTTAGTTTCCCGTCCGACCTCACCTTCTTGAGTTTCTGTAGGTGGTTGGATTTGATCGCCCCCTGTTTCAAATATACTCTGACCAGAGTCCGGTTTTGACGATGGGAAACTTAAGGAAAGAGCCATGTTGTAATACTTTCACCACACACGATGTATGTGAATATGTTTGAAAGTTACGCAAACATTTCAGAGGTCACACCAAGGGCAAGAGTTGACTAAACCTCACTGAAATTATAATTCTTCCAAAGGCATCTTCTTGCAATAACGCATTAGTGCTTTATCGATTTTTACCCGCTATTCGAAGTTTATAAAATTAGTTCTAACACACTCGAGTTTAAAACAATTTAACGGAATAAACTCAACAAACATGGATAATTTTTTTTTCAAAACAAGCGATGTCTGAGAATACAGTACAGGAGTGAAGGGAAAGCCAGACTATTGCGGCAGTGCGATTGACTTTCTCTTCTGCCAGAATTATTGATCAAACGAGAATGCATGAAAGAGGGTACGTGTGTATATCAGAAGGAAACATGTACAACGATGACGTGCAATACGTGTTCTTGCCCAACTCAGGGAATAGGGAGCATAGTTTTCCAAAGTGAGTCAGAGTCAGAGCTAAAGTTGTCATCGTAGGCTGCATCCCCCATCATAGTTACGAGGAGAAATGTGCAAGTGCTACGAAAGCAACTTCCCTTCAACTGCCGTAGAAAGGAGTCTTTGTTCTCTGAAAACCAAGCAAGTCGGAAATTTCCGTTCTAGAAAAGCATCATGCGGCAGTGTGAAGAGTGTAGGGGTTTGAATGTACTAGTATTGTGGCTGCTGCTGCCGTTCCAGCGTTGTTTTATGGCTTATTTTATCCTGTGGCATTTGAACGATGTAGTAACAGGTTTGTTTTTCATGCCGTTGCGTGCAAAATAATTTTCATATAGATGGAAAATTGCAGACGCTGCTTCTGCAGGAATTTTTATGACATAATTAGACTCAGCAAAATTTATTGAAATTCAGTCATTGCATTCTGACACACTTCAGCAGTTTTTCTACCACTGCTGCCTTAAAGGTGTCATACTTATGAATCTTACCTTTAAACACAAATTGCTAAATATATTCGATACTTTCAAGAACTTCGAACACCTCTACACAACCCCAACACGATTCGCGTGATTATTTGATAACTTTTAAATCTTTATGCACTTCGAGTTTCTTCTCACTTGCGTTTTATAAGACTTCACAAGCCAATTATTACACTATAACATTTCATTAGGTAATTTAAAAGCTACAAAAACAGCAAACGATCCAATATGTGATTGAAGTACTTGCCGTGGACCGCTGCGCTGTAGCACTTCGTTATAAATGATCGGAGTGCAACGCTACCACAATTAAGTAATGAACGTAGAAGGAATTTGGCGTTTTAAAATGCTTCAGTAATTCAGAACTAAATCTAGTTATGCTTGCAGTATATTATTCGTAGGGGGATAACATTAAAATTAGTTTGACTGACTCACTGATTTTCTCGGCACTCTGCTTGTTTCAATTGGTTCTTGCGACTGCTTACGACTTCGAGCATCTTCGTTGTGATCATTGATGATCAACGTAGGATATATCTTTATGTAACGACTATTTGGGAGCTGGACTGGGCACAAAATAAACAAGCAATCTAGAATACCGTAACGGCCTACCTATTTTATGTATATTATATACTATACTACCAACCCACTCTGCTAATTGTAAGTTCTAAGTCACTGTCACTATCGCCTTCGCATTGCATTATTGGGGGTGGGGTCAAATTATGAGTACAACTTGCTTCCCTAGCCGTGTTCTCTGTACATACACGAATCCACGAAGAAATAAAGAAGAGTTCAAAGTGCAACTACTTAGTGAAAATCGTGAAAGGACTTAAGTAGATATTACTTATGTGTACATATTGTAGAGTCCTTAATATATTTCTTCATTGCTAAAGCACATACAAGTTACGTACGTACCTAACTTGCATATACCGCTGTACATACATGGCCATTTTTTACATGAAATGTACAACTGACGTTGATGCTCTAGTTCTTCACAGCGTAAAAAAGGGAATCGAAAACCCTATGACCTATCCTAATACGAAACTTGCAACGACAAATATTCACAGTTTGGTCGTATAAATCCGAGTAGCACATCAGTAAATACTTTACATTTTCCGTAGGAACGTATATAAATGGTTAAACTGTTTGTCTGCTGAGTTAACCATGTTTTTCGGAATTTTCTGGGATCACACTGTCCCCTTCGTGTTCGGCAGGACTGGGTTTTGCTACTTCATTCACTTGGGTCGAGTCCTTGTTTTCAACTGAAATGTAAATTACACCATGATTATGTGTGTGCCTCCTTCCTTGAACCTGCAATCGGAGCACGAGCATCATTGCGATTGTTTATTGCATCAAGATCATACCGTCGCGTGACTCCTCCGTTGTTGACTCAGTCGCATCGGTCACAGTTACAGTCAACTTTGCAAATTTTTCTGCTACATTGTTTTCCTCTAACTGTTTAGACAAAGTTTGCAAGAGAGTTTCCTTTCCTGATTTAAATTCTTCAAAGTTTTTAGTAACTTTGTCTTCTACTTCTTGCTTGTCGTCCGTTTCATTCAAGGAAGTCGGTACTGCATTTGAAGTTGACTTATTCAATACTTCATTATCGTCCCATGCTACTCCAGGTGAAAGTTCTTTGCATCTTCCTTTCTCCCATCTCTCTTTATACATACTTCTCCACTCTTCAACAGTGACTTTTCCTATCTCTGGCACTTTGGCGTCCTTTCCGTCTTCGTTGGGAACAGCGGTCGACCGTGATGGCGATGGATCTTTAGGATTTTGCATTTGTTGAATTTGACTTGTAGATGACCCAATCTTCACCCTAACCTTTCTTCGATCTTTAACAGGTAAAGGATATTTACAGCCTAGAACTCCTTTGCCGTCCTCGCCTTCACTGGATATTTGATCCTCCTCGTTTTCCACCTTAATGAAAACACGTATTATTAATGACCGAAAGAATATTAAGTATGTCACAATTTCATAGTAGTGTATTTCAGGTAGCATGTTTTACCTGTTCTGGATCGATACGTAACTCCAATGCCCTTCCCAAAGTATGCTTCGCTGACAAAGACCTCTCTAAAAAGAATGAACCATTAGAAGATTCGTTGGATGGTGGAGACCAGCTGGTGGTGGAGTAGCCATACGCTGAACTACATGCAGGTGCCCGCCTCTCGAGTTCATGCTGCAGCCACTCCACAGCTGCATTCCATTTCGTCATCAGGTCCGGCACATTCAATAAAACATTGTGTGCAATACTATTAGGCTCCATCAAGTTCGTTACACATTTAATGAAAAGGTACGCTCGTTTCGGGTGACTAGTTTTATTCCGATGGATAATATCAATTAGTCCATCTTTCTCCTCAGGAATTCCTACAATGACACAAATGAACTATTACCATCCGCTTTGGTTTCAGTAAAATTAGCATGTACAAAAAGCAATTTACCTTTAAGTGCACTGGCTATTCTGTCACTCTGCCACGAATCATCTATTCGCAATATACTAATCAGCAAATCCAAAAACGCTTTCAGGTCTGTTGTGTATGAATAGCCAATGCGACTAAGTACTTCCATTACAGTAATTTCGGAAAACGGTAAATTTTCCCAGCATAGAAATTGTAGAAGGATTATCGTATCTTCCGATGTGTAGGCTTCATCGATTAGCTTCTTTATGTATGGAGAACAACTTAAATCCCTACAGGAAAAGAACAAGAGTTTGGATGTTAAAAATTGTGTGGATTTTACACTCAGAGAGCGAGACGAACTTATGGGTGTGGGTGTACTTACGCATTTCTGTACAACGAATCTTCCAGATTTTGAGGCAATGTCATAATAGGTTTACCACTTTGAGTTTCAACCCTGAATGGGTTAGGTCTAGGAGCATCAACCTGCAAACAAACGGGATGAATTTGAGTTAACAATGTATTTATTCACGTACGATGGGCGACTATAATTTCCTTCATATTTTTGTAAATGATTTGCAATATTTCTCGTAAAATAAATTACCGGTAAGGCAGATTTACAAATATCAGATACATCACAAGAGCGCACGAGTAGCGAAACGGTTTGATGAAGTTTACCAAGATCAGCACACTGATACTTGATTGGAGGAGCGGGTCCATCATCCAGTGCCAGCAGTATGAAAGTTTCTGGCACTTCCATCTGTAAATTGAAGAAGAAAGAATTTGAGAAACGTTCTCTCATAGCTCTTATTATTAATTGATATTAATATTAACTTGTACTACCTTCAACAGGTTAGCTTTCTCCTTATCTCCCAAATTGGCGTATGCAACGAAAAAGCCGAAATACTGGACAAGATGGCGTCCATACTCAGATAACTCACGTCGTAACAAATGAAGAATGGATTCCAAAATGTATTCCCACAGTTGTGTCTCTTTTTCGAACCTTCGTGCTGTAAAACGAATCATTTATGTTAGTTCAACTGTCACAGTACACTAGTGCCTTGAATTAAAACCTTTTAAAATGTCAAAGAACCTACATAGTGTGGCCATCGGCACCATAGGCATGTAGGACCCGTCATTTTTAGAGCAATGGCAAAGGCAAATTAGCAGTTTCGAAAATGTTTGTCTAACTTCTGAGCTTGGGCATTCCAGTAGATATTCTCCAAATCTACATTTTTTTAGACCGTCAGTAGTGTAATTGTTGTAAGTCCCGATATACGTACAAAAATTTAAAACTCACCTGCAGGAGTCCACAAATAAACCGTGCGTCGCGAACCAAAATCTAACATTCCTCGAGACCCGAATATACGGCATGATATTTTCATACCAATCATTCGCAATACCCCGTAAATTCTTCTTAGTTCGAAATCCAATCGAAAACATGAACTGTGTAGCCATTTGAACACTTAGTAATGCAAGCTGTTCTACTTCATCGTTCTGAAAGCAGAATATAGCAATTAGCACAAATGTATTACGGATGAAACATTTGCATTATATTTTGTCGTGTCAGAAATAATTTTTAAGTTCATTTTATAAAACGAACCGGAGCATCGATTGAAACTGTGGCCGGTATTAAGGGGTGATTGGTAGCAACCAATTTCTTTGTGAACTGAAAGTATTCCGGTGAAAAGTGGGATCGTACATGCATAAATTCAACATTCTGCTTAAGCACATTCCTCTCGATCGTAGTTGGCATTTTCAATCGTCTCTCCAGACCTTAAGGTGGACAAGTATGTAATGTGGTTAAATCTTAAGCAAAATACAGAGTGAAGTAATAATTTCGTTATGAGGTTTCTTCGTTAAAAGCATACATGATAAAGTACTGAATTTGGCACCCATGCCAGTGTCAACCATGTCAACACGAGTGTAGAACAATATATATGCATTCCACCAGCGTTTCTGACGTCGGAAGCTCATTCGCTTCATCATGTGATCAAACACCTACATCAATCCGAATAAATCGTGAAGATTAATGAGCTACATGGCTATACCCAAAATTCATCAAATGAAATCAATAGTTTACCTCTCCTGAATAATCTCCTCCATAACATTGGTTTTTAAGCTCTTCGTCATCATCCATTCGACACTCCGAAACGTCTCCATCATCGAATTTATACCATCTCCACAGGCCATCTTGACATCTTAAATTATTGAGTGTAACACGTTTAGCAAAAAATATTTTATTACCATCAAATTTGTACATTAGAACTGCGTTGAAAACTTACTTGAACGAAATATACGAGTAGTAATGACCCCCAGATGCTTGTCCAGAGTGAACGACTATTCCTGTCAAACGGTATTTCGTACACACATTTTGACCCAAGAGGGCTGCATCATCTTGGTCAATCATTTCTCCTTCAATTTTTGCGAGGCCAGACACTGTATAAGGTTCCATATCCAGTTCCCGAGGAAATTCGAAATAATCATTAAATTTGATAGGACAGACACGTTCATAGTCATATTCGAACCGCTTCAACTGAATTGCTAAAACGGGAGGTAACTTTTTCACGCACAACCTCTTCACAGTTACAACCTATGGTAAATAGAAAATTCAGTTATAAGCTCCTGAATTTCATCGATGAACGAGTCATCAGCCAGTGGCTGACAGCCACGTGTCGCATGTTATATTAATTACCTTTTTATTACACCTTTCACAATGGTAAGCGTCTGCTCCTTCCAATAGTTCGCCTTTTACGTACTGTTCTAATGAGTCTAACAAATTAGAATGATTTCGTATGTCGACAGAAATCACAGAAAAGGGTTCCTCTTTCGAGTAACGGTGAGGGCATTCTTTGCAAATTTTCTGATCCGAGAAAAGTCCGCCTAAGTTTTTAGACATCACTTGTTCCTCTCCGAGAGCTTTCAAACCGTCGTCAACACTTTCTACCAAGCTCATAAAAAACTCAACCGCGTCTTGCTGTTCCCTAAGATTTACTGGCTCTCCTTGTAACCTGCAGAGGAATATTTTACCGATTACATCAACTCCATAAATCCATTTAGGGAGATTTAAGGGTAATTTTTACCTGAAGTGCTTCCACAAACCATTAGGAATATGGTACTGAAACTTTGAGAGTGCTAAATGACCGAAGATTGACTGGATTTGTTTCAGGATGGAGACATTATACGTTTTACGATCGTCTGAGTTTGACTCGACTGTTGTGTGGGATGCCTGTGACAAAGCCACTGAGTCCGTCGAATCCCTGGCAGTGATCTCATCACCTCCTTCGTCAACAGCATCGCCTTCCCCAGTCATAACTCCTAATACACCCCGTTTTATATTTTCAACCATAAATAGTTGTTGGAGTACAGAATTCATGTAACAAGTGGCTCCGGCGTTTTTCAGTCCAACAAAACCACCGATTGGTCTACTCCCAACGGGAGGATAGTATTCCCATTCGTTGAGAGTGCTCTCTCCATCTGTATCGACAATAAAATCATGGATATCAATCGTCTCTCACACGTCATCGATTGTTAGCTCGAAAAAACAGCACTTGTCGGATTATATATAAACTCATACCGAGCGAATATCCAAAAAGTTGTGTCAAGATTTCCACGGTTAATTTCAAATTTGGATAGGACCCCGTGCATAGGGAAACTAAAAGATCTAATATCGCATTTTGTGTGTTGGGTGTTGAGCAAATCTGAACAGGTGACTCGAAACTTATTTCTCCGGATCTTCTCATGTTAGAATACGCTTTAGACCATGTGTATACAAATTCTTCGAGTATTTCCTGTTAGGCATGAAAATTTAATGCAATTAGTGTCATCCGTCAATTATAGGCTGCTACTAGCAAACAACAAGTACTGAGCAAGAGTACTTACACGAATGAGGGAATCTGCGGTTCCACTTGGATCACAACCCAACTCGTACTTCTTTTCTGGAGAAAGAAAGCTGGTCAGCTCACGTGCGACACAAATGTGACCTTCAAGCAGATCTTCTTGCAAGTATCCTTCACCGTTCATTTTCACATAATCCTATCAAAAAATAGAAATTTCAATGTTACTAAAATATTCCAACGAACTCAGTTTACTGAACGTACTTAAAGTTTCCAGTAACATTGTTAATGTTAACCTTTGCTTGACGAAGCCATTCGATTTGAGTAGTCAACAAGTGCTCGTGCTTCGGCAACGGCATGTTATACGTATGAGAATATCTCAACAAGTTACACAATAAATGAAAAACATTTATCGAGTTCTGCGGTATTTCTCGTACAGAGTTTTGAATGATTTCAAACAAGAAAATTATGAAAAAAGTAAGCGCATTAGCATTTCCGGTGCACTTAGTAGCGATAGAATAAAACTGCTGTGCAGCAACTGATCTAATAGAAATTGAATGACTGTGGAATAGAACTTGACGAACAAAGTTTCTCCACATTGGTTCATTTATGACTTGTTCCAATGCACCAGGATTCATAACGAAACTTAGAGTAAGGGTTTCAAGGGCTTCTTCGCACACTAAAAAGCGACAAGACAAAAGAAAACAGTAATATTAAACATATGGATTCCCGAGAAAGTTAAATGTACGTATGTACAATGTATTTGCATCCGCTCCTTTTATACCTGCAATGTCGTCATCAGTTGGCTCACGATTAGCTTGATGCTGCTCCGACGACAAATACGCTAACGAACCAGTAGCAGCGGAGCTAGCCAACTTAATCAACAATCGTATAGTATCCAAATCGGGAAGTGATCCCTCGACGGAAGAGACGAGAAGTGCTTTCAGCCCTTCCTTATGTGCCTCTGGAGCTCCGCTCTTCCAATAGTTAAACAGGAAATGGGATACTTTGTCGGCCGTTTGGCGTAGCGTGATTTCAGATCCTGGACTTGGAACTGCTTTAACCGCATCTGATACGATTCTTAATCTTTCATTCCGTGCAGGCGTGTTCCCCTCCGACTCGTACCGGTAGAGCAAATGTGAAGTTATGGTTAGAATTGCCTTGGTTAACTTCAGCACAGCAAGGTATGCAGACCGTTTTGTAGCTGTATCAGCTAATGGCATGAAGTTATTCTTCGTTAGCATCTCAACAACCATTGAAGCACCACCAGCAATAAAAAACTTGTGCAAAAGGTCCAAAGTTTGATTGCTATGTACTGTCATAGCTGGGAAAAGCAAGGCATACAGCACTTCCAATCTATACAAAACAGTTGCGGGGTCGGTATTGAACAGCAGGTTATAAGGCTTCTTGTCGTTAAGGGGTGATGTTGCAGTTAGAAAGGCTTCTTTCAGACTTTTCACGGTAAACCGACAAGGGGGTAGTACGGATAAATTTAAGCGCGCCCCATCTCTCAATCGATCTTCGCCAATGTTTGCTCCAAGTTCGCAGAGCTTACAAAGAAAGGTCATCCGTTTCTCGGATGTGGACATCATCTAGTGCAAAAAAATTACGTTATCATTTTGTCAGAGACCAATGACTTCAGCACCAGTCTCCTGCTCATATCGAACGAAGTTAACAATTATTGATTACAACTACGATACTAACCACTGAGGGCAAGGACTCTTCAGCATCAGTGTTGGGACCATCAGTTCCACTAGTAAAATGGTTGGGAGAACCACCGGAACTTTCTTCGCTGGAATCCGGGGAATTTGGAACATTACTATGGACCAGTTTCGCTTGCATTACCTAGTGGTTTAACGAGCAGAGATTTAAGTGTATTGGAAAGCAAAAAATTGTAACATCTAAGTAGATCTAAGTGTATGGTTTCGGAGTCAACCTCGCCAACCAGACATGACTTGCCAAATAATAGATACTTTGTCCATAAAATATGTGCTAACCATTTTGTCACGCAAGCCGAACTGATGTACTGTTCTTCTGTCATCAGACAAATCAATTATTTCACCATTGTAAAACACATCCAACTTGAATCCCGAACTGATTTGCATTTGCTCCTTCACTTGTCGGATTATCTGGTTTGAATAGATAATAATACTTTGTTGAAAGTAAAGTTCGCAAAAGTGATAATAAACGATACACTGTAAAAATACAGGACAGCTTCGCCATTTATTGCTTCGTAGTTCTCACCTGTCGACGAAGGCCTGCCGGAGTCTCGTTTGTATGCGTTACAACTTCCATGTCATCAAATCCCCTACCACTTGGGCCTGGGAATCGTATGTATATAACGAAATTTTTTCCCCTTGATGCTCTGCGAGAAAATTTCAATTAAACAAATGTAGACAAACAATTTCAAACACACAATTAATGATAAACAGGGGTTGCTTGTAATAATGTCGCTTCAGTTGCAATTCATACCTGTATAAAGGTATAAACGCTCTTTCTTCGCCGTATTCTGCATCACACTCAACGATATACTCGAACAGTACTCTAAGGACTCTGCAGGCTCTTGTGACTTCCTGCCGAACCCTATTGGTCGAATCCTTGTCTTTCTCAAGCACCAAAATTGTGTCGTAGGACGCTTTGAGTCGATCTGCACACGATGACAAGAAATCGTCATGAACTTCTATTTGGCTGGGAAGCAATCTTGGACCTAGGGCAGTACAAATTTGACGAAGGAAGCAAATTGCTTTTGACGCCATATCTTCGCTTCCGGATAGAATTATCTTCCAAATGTAGTCGGTTCCAGTTAACTCCAACTAAAGACAACAAGTAATTCTCGTAATGAATTTACCTACGTGTATGTAGCGCATTAAATGAGTTGAAACATCTCTCGAAGGGAAGGTTAAATTTAAGGTTAGAAGAGAAATGTAATACTTACGTCATCCATGGATATCTCGTCCCTTTTGTTCACCACGAGCTTTTTTTGTTTGATGTTCACGTATTTGAAAAATCGCTCAAAACACCTGTATATATTCAAATTAATTTGTTACAAGAACAACAAGCAAGTATATTTTAGTGTAGATCTTAGATGCACTCTTACTCCAGGCCACATTCGGTGAGCAAGGTTGGGTCAAAATTCAGAATTTTCCTCTCAAAAAATGGTAGAATGATGCTAGGATCTAAATCTGGCTCGTCATTGTTCATAAGTTTAGAAAACCATCCAAAACACATTTCTCTGTCAGAGGGAAATGCTGGGTTCTCGGCTAAGCATTGCCAAATTGAATTCGCTTGTTCCTCGCACAACCACAGTTCACCAGCCTAAGTACAGATCATTATCATAATTATAATCTGATCTCGTAAACGAAAACGAGTTGTAAGTTTATTACTGTACTATACCTTGAGCAGCGAAAGTAAAAATGTCAGTCGCTCTTTAACTTGGTCCAAATGAGAGTAACGGCCATCAAGTTTGACCTGGTGAGGATCTAAAATATTTTTTTCTAAAAAAACGTAACACTTGCTTTATGTATATATCTTCAAAAGATATGCCCGTAAACAAATTCATGGAGTTGCAACTTTTTGGTGTAAAAGTTATACCTTTGACAAAAGCCCTAACTTTTTCCATGTACGAATTCAAAGATTCACAAACTTTAACAACCAACTGTCTGTCATTTTGAAGCTTGTTAATAATTTGGGCACGGTAAGTGGTGGCAGGATTCTTATTTGTCGAGGAACCTTCCGGGTAAAGTCCAAAGATCTCATTCATATGCTTCATTGCTGGGATGACCCAACCAACGTCATCTTCCACAAGTTTATCCATACTTTTATTCAGCCATTGAAACTTTTGATTGTCACGTTGCTAAAAGACCATAACGATTCATTAGTATTAGCTGTTTGTAGATCGTTATTTCAGGACGTTCAGGTAAATCTTAACTAAAACTTAAAGAATAAGAGCTAACCTGTGAGCAGCTGTAGTCAAGAACCTTAACATGAGCTGTCAAAGCTTGGTCCATTATTTCTGTGGGTACTTCTGTAGACTGAGCTAAGTTCCAAAATAACGTTAGCACTTTGAACGCCATCACACCATCCTTATCATCTTCCGCTAATCTACGGATTAATTCTAGCAGTTTTTCCCTTTGCCGTTTATTGGCTGTCGTCCAACTTGTTTGAAAACACTCAAACAAGTGATCAAGTTGATCGGGACTGAAATCCCACGCGAGTTTGGCAAGTAAATCGTGAACGTTTTTAACAATGGTATCATGCTTCCCTACCTGCAATTTTGATGGAATACAATTATTTAATATCTTCATAAAATCAATCCTTCGGTAATACTGACGATTTAAAACATTTGGCTTACTTGTGCTGCCCATATATCGTCCAAATCCTTTAATGATAAACTTCGTTCCTTAATGATAAATCTAAGAATTTTCTCCATTTTCTCTACGTATTGTGGTTGATGCAAGGAGTCCCTCAGAACAATTTGCAACACTTGGTTTTCAGCAAACCAGTCTGCAATGTTTTTCGACGTTAAATATTCCACTTCATCCAATCGGTAATGGTGAGAGGTGTAGTGAGAAGTCACGTTCTGGATTACTTGATTTATCTCGTTCAATGCATTCATTTTACCATTGAAAGAAGACACCTATAACAAAAAATTAATATTAAAATATACCGCATACCGCATTCATTTGGTTTTCCAGATCAGTGAGGTGAACATGCAAAATAATATTAACAGCACAAGATCGTACGTTTACCTGCAACATCCTAAGTATCATTCGTAGCCTAAATAGTTCCAAAATTCTCATTTGTTCCTCCGATTCTGAACTTCGTGACTGAAGAGCCTTGAGGCATTTGATGATTGAAGAAATGATATCCGATTTAGCCGTTTCTTTCTTCAGTTCATCGTCACTCAAATTTTCAAGAATTTGTGGGACGGCCCTCAATACGTATGTAAAATATTTTTCAACAGTGTGACGAGTTAAAAATTCTGCGCATCTACCGAAGGGTCGAAGTAACGAGAATATTATGCTAACATTCAAGCCCGTTGGGTTCTTGAATCTCCGAAGAATCAGCTCGAATCCACCCTGGCTACCAAATCGGTTGATGAGGTCAACAAGCCACCCTAAAACCAGCAAGGAAATACAGATGTGTTTTAAACGCCACATGACAGGTTAGGAATGTTGCCTAATTTGTAATTAGTTGCAATAGTTGCTTGTTACCTTTACACTGCCTCATTTCAATAGGCCTTGCAAATAAATCATCGTCACTAACGGGCGCGTCAGGAGAGTAGGTTTCAGGCTGTCTATTAGCATTGAACATGTGGAATTTGTTGGTAGGATTGAAGAGTGTCGACATGAGATCAAACAACGGAAACCAGTCAACTCGAAGCTTTAAAATCATTAAATCGACGAGGCGTTCACAATTCTTGAGGATAGCTTTGTGAATTTCAGGCTTCCAACTTGAAACAGCGTCATCAGTCAGAATTTTGGTAAATGAAATTGTGAGACCTTCCCGGTAAAATCTTTGACAAGGCTCACACTTCTCGTCAAAACCTCGTTTTGCAAGATCAATTGACGCTGCTAGCAGCGTTTCAAGATGACCTCCAGGTAGAACAGGAACAACCCATCTAGGATTTGATATCATCTCATCAAGTCTCGCCATTTCAGCCAGAGGAAACGTTATCACTGGTACCCTGGAAGGAGAGCCTGCAATCGGGGATTCTTGAAGCTGGCCTCCTCCTCCCTCCCCCTCCTGCGTCATCCCATGCTCACTTAAACTCAAATTGTCGGACAGCAATTCTTGTATTATTTCCGGATCTTCTAGTTCCTGTACAGCATGAGATTCTTCCTTCGGAGGCGACGTCAAACTTTCCTCTGACTCATTAACTGAAACCAATGTTGTAGTTGATTCAACGTCCGACTTCACCTCCGACTCTTCTCCAGTGAGCTGCGGAGAGGAGGTGGTCACATCCTCTCCTGTTGTAGTTGACGTCGACATTGGTGAATCCTCTCCACTTTCTCCGTCACCACTCTGTGAAACTTCTGCAATTGAATGCAGCTGATTATGACTTGCTGAGTTTACAGTGACTGTAAGTTGACTCTCTGATGGGTTCTGAGTCTCATGCAGATTTGTCATTCTTCTTCATTCCGACTTTTTTGTTTTACACAGCAATGTTGAATGTACACAGCACAGCAACAGTCATGTACAAAAAAGCTCAAAAAATTCGATAAGTAGTTTATCTTTGTACTCGCACTCCAGCACAAAGACATCTCACACACGACGCCTTCCTTCTTTCAAGTCCTTCTCCGCTGATCCTTCTGTTGTCTGCAACAGCCAACAACAACTATCCTGTCACCTGTAATGTAACAAAAATCAAAATAAATAATTACCTCGTGAATAGTTCCGAGTTATATAATATGCTATTTCTATCTTCAATCTTATCTTTACAACTTTAGCTCATCTTCTCTGACGTTAACAGAATTTACACACAACATATTAGGTTAGCCAATAAATAAATTATTTTCAAAATCTTCATAATCCATAACTCATTCTTTGTTTCGTTAGTACTTCTTATTTTATACATGCTAAATAATTCAATGAACAATGACACATTTCGTTTCCAACAAAAAATATCCTTCCGAAATTCATGTGTGGGGAAGGCATGAAAGCACTCAAAACAAAACAATCAATTTTGCCAATAATTTACAAACAACAATAACAACTTAAATTACCACTACTATACTACTTCTACAAACCTAAAGCCTAACCAAATGATCTATGGATTGAATCCAATTCGTACGTTTGCTAAGAATTCTTAAAACAATTAATTCTAATCCCTAATTTGAGTAGACAGCTGATGTGTCAACACTGTATTCGTCTCTTACAAAAATGATTACTGCCCTCACACCAATAAATTATGCAACAACTAAAAGCATAATAACCTGCCCCCCTTTTTGTAAACATTCAACCTCTCTCAACTTCGCAATTAAATCTTTCCAATTAGTCCAAACTAAAAATATACACGAATCAGATGATCTCATCTACAAGATGACTTGACAGCTACACAAAAGTCTTCATGTCATGTGTTTTATCCATAAAAATGATGTACGCCTTCCTCCCCTCAACATAATCAACATATCTATTTACCAATTCCTAATTAAAATTAAGCAAGATAACCCCCATGGGTGGTCGAAACTCCCTGCTGATTACCTTTAATTTTCAAGTGCCCCTCCCTCCGTTTTGGATGCAAGTGTGTGTGTATCTCTCTGTTAGAAAAGCAGATGTGTAGTCTGTGACAGTTGTCAACATGAAGGATCCGATCCGCCGGTCAATGTTATCACATTTGTGATGGGCTAACAGCACTAATTACTCTAAACCGTGTAGATTTTAACTAGATTCGAAAGTGTTTTAAACTTCCTGTACAAAAGACGTGTTTTTCTCTGTAGAGATATTGTACAGTTCCAAAAAAGAAATTTCCCCATCAGTCATGTACGACGGACAAAAATACTCCAGAAGAAGAGGAGAAGTGAAGAAAGTCGTGTTCGTAGTTCGTCCCGTCCATTCCATGTCCTCTTGTATTTTGTGTACAAAATGCGATCATCATTATGACGATGATGATGATGATATGACTTGCCTGCCTCAATGAAATATATACTCTTGTGCTCAGCCAATACATTCTACCAATAACAGATGCGAAGGCAAGTTTTCTGGGATTTACAAATAAAATGTTCAGTTCAGCAGAAAATACGGAGAGCCTCCTTGTTCACCCGTCTACCTTGCCCATACACATAATACACATACACCCTATCTGTAACCATATATCGTCACCCTAATTTCCCTGTATACCTTACGCTCTTGTTATATGCATCTCCATGTCTCGTCCGTCTGAAATGCATAGACTTTGACAGGCAAAAAGTTCTCGCTCGGCTCATAATACTTCTCTGCAATAATATTGAAATCCACAATTTTAAGTATTGTTCGCTTGTTCTTGTTCATACAAAATATACTTATACAATAGTGTACAATATCCGATCAGAGAGCTCGTACGTAACGTAACGTATATACACAATTTATCTCGAGTAGGCAGGAGAGTATTGTGCATTTCGTTGACATTGCGTTGAGGTTGAGAGGGCGAGAATCTATCTACACATATATAAAAGACACTGACAGGTTTAGATATCATTTTGTGTCACTCCGGCGGTCAGCAGTTAAATCACTTTAAAAGTGTTGTAGTACAAAGATGAGACTATAGCTTTGAGTTTTAATGATGAATGATTTCGGTGGTATATTTTTTTGGAAATAAATATTAATGGTAGTATAATATACTAAACGAGATGTGTTGGAAAATCTTGAAATGATGAAGAGGAAAGTCGAAAATGTTGTATTATGCGCATGCTCTTTTAAAATAAATTCAAAATTACAAAATGTCTGTAATACCCACAACTCCAACCACGTAAACATCCCTTTAAAGCAATCGGCAGTGAAATTCAAAATCCAAGTCCAGATTTTATTTTTACTACTAGTTCAAAAGTTTCAGGACTAGACCAAGATCAGAAATATCATCAAGGATTTTTTACCACTGTCTATCATGATTTTAAAACTTTTGAATGACAATTCAAGTCTTCTCATACCCTCGTGTCTTCGTCCCTTCCGAAATGTTTCGATCTCATTTACTAGAATCCAAGCCTTTCCTTTTACGATATACAGGCTACTAGTACACAATTACTTTCAGCATAGTAAGTGTTTATAAGCATAAGTATTTGAAAAAACGTAGCAAAAGGGAGAAACGAAGCAGTTTTAAATCAATGTATTTTACTAGTGCATTTACATGTTACGTAGCTTTAACACTACGTATCTACATTCACTTCCAATCCTTAAAATCCTATGTAGCATATACATAGACAAGGAAGAACGTACGTAACCTCAATCAAACACCTCTGAAAATTGAAAGGATGGAATTGTACTTTTCATTTTTTAGGAACTCGTACCCCGGCATAAAATACATAACATGACTTACATGACTCACTACAAAACTTCAATTGAAACAACTTTTCTGCGTACTTTTTTGTGTATGGAGTGCAGGGTAGAGTGTACACAAGAAGTGTGGTGAGGTTCGTTTCTCCTTCTGGCCAAGTCTACAACGAATATTTTTCGTTCAGTGTTTCGTTTGCATAAGGAAAAGGGAGAAGTGTTGTAGCTGTCGCCTCTCAAGCCAAAAGCACAAGCTCTCGACTCTCGACTCAAGACAAGAGAGCCATTGCTTTTTTTTGGAGGCTTCAGCACCAGCATAACTCGCTTCTCTTCGGGACACAGTGTACACTTGCTGTGCGGATGTGGATGCAACTAGATGACCAGAAATTAAAGTGCTTTAAAAATTCAACAAGTTTCGTTGGGAAAAGTTAACTATTTTAAAAGATTTTTCGAAATATAGTTAGAGTTAAGTACGTTCCGCTCCGGCGGACTTTTACAATTAATTTTTAGGAGTTGAACAGATGGTGACTCCCCAAGGTTGATGGTGTACAAAAAAGGTAGGTTGGTGATACGTTGTATTTGTATATTGTAAGGCACAATTTCTTACGTTGTGCGCAATTACAAATTTTAGGTGCAATTGTCGTAATTCAAAATTGTATTTTGAAATAGTAAATTTTTTGCAACTCTAGCTCTGATGAGTGTGTGTGTTCGAAACTTGGGAGAATAAAAAATTATTATTCGAAATTGAAATTTTGTGAATGATACCTAATTGGTGAATTAAAATTAAAAGAATAATTAGAAGGTAGTAGTAGTTAGAGACTGGTAAAATTGCGGCCGAGACAAAAACGTGGTTAAATTTTTTTCAGTAATTCAGTAGTTATATTTTTTAGTAATATTAATTGTCAATTGTGAAATGTTGATCGTGGTTTGATATCAACAATTATCCTGAGAACGACAACGACGGAAGTTCAAAGTTGATGTTGGAAGTCTGAACGAAGTTGAATGTAGACAATTGTAAAATCAAAGATGAAAGAGCGAAAACTCTTAAAACCTAACTTACAACTAATACATCGAAAATTAAAAATGCATAATTTCATATTCATTACGCGTGACACAAGTTTCAGTGTCAAATATTCATACCTGTGTACTACCAAGCATGTCAACTGCTACATTTCATAATTTCTGCCATCAACGTAATATCCGTACGGTTGACTAACTTGGCCGTTTGAGATTTGAAAGAAGGGTTGTGGATAAGGGGATTGCATATTAACTGTTAACGGAACTTCATTGCATTACTGATTCATAATTACTGGCTAGTGACTGCCCTTTGGTTATTGGTTTACTTAGGTCATAAGTTCACATTCCGGATGTTAGACATTTAACGTTACTGATTTAATTCATTTTCGTTACAGGTGTCTACAAGTGGCAAGCATGAATGGTGTTTTAGCTGTGTGAAGCCTATCGTCTATTGATATCTCGTTGATTAACTGGTACTGGTGACCTGTTGACGGTGTTCAGAAGCAATCATGGCGATGACTGGTGATTCTCGTGCCCCTCTTCGCACGGTGAAGAAGGTGCAGTTCGGAATCCTGTCACCGGATGAGATCGTAAGGAAAAATTGTTTCAAACCGCAATTTAAATGTTAAATTTGGAAAGGGTGCATTGAGATTACATTCTGAATCTTTATGTTTTTAGCGACGAATGTCCGTCACAGAAGGCGGAATCAAATTCTCCGAAATTTATGAAGGGGGTCGTCCCAAGCTGGGAGGTTTGATGGATCCTCGCCAAGGTGTCTTGGACAGGAATTCAAGATGCCAGACATGTGCTGGAAACCAAAGTGAGTGCCCTGGTCACTTCGGCCACATGGATCTGGCGAAACCCGTATTCCACTGCGGGTTTTTAACAAAGACGATGAAGATACTTCGATGTGTATGCTTCTACTGCTCCAAAATGTTGGTGTCTCCCAATCACCCTAAGATTCGTGAAGTCGTCTTGAAGACAAAAGGACAACCACGAAGAAGACTGGCATTCGTGTATGATCTCTGTAAGGGCAAAAGTATTTGCGAAGGAGGTGATGAAATGGATGGGCTGAATTCGATAGAAACCGATCCTGCGTTGCAAGCAAAGAAGAGTGGTCATGGCGGTTGTGGAAGATATCAGCCGAGAATTAAGCGCACGGGCCTGGAGATGGTTGCAGAATGGAAGCATGTAAATGAAGACGACCAAGAACGAAAGATAATAGTAACAGCGGAACGCGTCTTGGAAATTTTCAAACATATTCCAGATGATGAATGCTACGTTATGGGGATGGACCCAAAGTTTGCTCGTCCAGATTGGATGGTTATCACTGTGCTACCTGTACCTCCACTTCCGGTTCGCCCCGCTGTTGTTATGTATGGATCTGCAAGAAATCAAGATGACTTGACTCACAAGCTCGCTGACATCATCAAAGCGAACAATGAACTGATTCGTAATGAGCAGTCAGGAGCTGCTGCTCATATCCTAAATGAAAATGTCAAGATGCTGCAATTTCATGTGGCAACCCTTACCGACAACGACATGCCTAATATGCCTAGAGCTATGCAGAAATCAGGCAGACCTCTTAAAGCTATTAAAGCCAGATTGAAAGGGAAGGAGGGAAGAATTCGAGGAAATCTTATGGGAAAACGAGTTGATTTCTCTGCCCGAACTGTCATTACACCTGACCCTAACCTTCGAATTGATCAAGTCGGTGTTCCGAGAAGCATTGCGCAAAATCTTACGTTTCCTGAAATTGTCACACCCTTCAATATCGAAAAAATGTCGGAATTGGTGTCAAGAGGGAACAACCAATACCCAGGAGCGAAGTACATTATTCGATCCAATGGCGATAGAATAGACTTGCGATTTCATCCAAAGCCATCGGACTTGCATTTGCAACTGGGATACAAGGTATAAAAACCCCACAGCTCCCAAGTTTAAAACTACATTAATTAGTTAAAGTTAAAATATTTGCTAATAATAATTCGTTATAAAACAGGTCGAAAGGCATGTTAGGGACGGAGATTTGGTGGTATTCAACAGGCAACCCACTTTGCATAAGATGTCTATGATGGGTCATCGAGTTAAAGTTCTACCGTGGTCAACCTTTCGCATGAATTTGAGGTAAGAAAATAGTAATTGCATTTCATGATTCACACGTTTGCTTTGACTTATCGGTTTCTCTTCACCAATGTATTTATATGTTTCTTATAGTTGTACCACACCATACAACGCAGATTTTGACGGTGATGAAATGAATTTACATGTACCTCAGTCGATGGAAACTAGGGCGGAAGTTGAAAACCTTCATATTACAACACGTCAAATTATTACTCCTCAGGCAAACAGACCTGTCATGGGTATCGTGCAGGACACTTTAACCGGAGTGAGGAAGATGACGAAAAGGGACGTTTTCTTAGATAAGGTATAGAAATCATTTGCGATACATAATTAAACTTTTTCAATATCGCATAATGATGAGAATTTTTAATGAGATTTGTCTTTGATATATAAACTTACTCCAATTTTTTACTGATTACTTTCATGATGCTACAATCTTTTCTTTACTTCAGTTTACTCTGTATTATAATGTGCTGTATCACTTTGATTCCAGGAGCAAATGATGAATCTGCTCATGTTCTTGCCCATTTGGGATGGTAAAATGCCACAACCTGCGATTCACAAACCAATACCTTTGTGGACTGGCAAACAAATCTTTACACTGATCATTCCCGGAAATGTAAATTGTATCCGATCACATTCAACACATCCTGACGATGAGGATGATGGGCCTTACAAGTGGATATCTCCTGGAGATACTAAAGTTATGGTTGAACACGGAGAACTGATCATGGGCATTCTGTGTAAGAGTACTTTGGGTACTTCCGCCGGTTCACTGTTGCACATTTGTATGGTTGAACTTGGCCACGAAGTTGCTGGCCGCTTTTACGGAAACATCCAGACTGTAGTCAACAACTGGTTGTTATATGAAGGTATTTAACATAGAACCTTTTTTGTAAAATTGGTAAATGTTATCAAAAATGAGTTTCACTTGGAGGGAATAGGTAGTTAACATGGTTCATTTTGTTTTCAATCTTGAATAGGTCATAGTATTGGTATTGGTGACACAATTGCCGATCCCGACACATACAAGGAAATCCAGAAGACTATCAAAAAGGCTAAAGAAGACGTGATAGAAGTTATTCAAAAGGCTCACAACATGGAGTTGGAACCCACGCCTGGTAACACACTGAGGCAGACGTTCGAAAACCAAGTGAACCGAATTCTCAACGATGCCAGAGATAAAACTGGTGGTTCTGCCAAAAAGTCCTTGACAGAATATAACAATCTAAAAGCTATGGTCGTCGCGGGTTCTAAAGGATCCAACATCAACATTTCTCAGGTATGGTTTTGTTTCTTTCAAACGTATTGTATTATTGTCATTCTTTCTTCACTTTTAACTATATTAAATTAATAGAAACTCCAAAGTACTAATCATACATGGATGATACAAAATCAGTCTATGCATCCTTATAATAATATTATTAAAATGAATTTGTGTAGGTCATTGCTTGTGTGGGTCAGCAAAACGTTGAAGGAAAGCGGATACCTTTTGGCTTCAGGAAACGAACGCTTCCTCATTTCATTAAGGATGATTATGGACCTGAATCTAGAGGATTCGTTGAGAATTCATATTTGGCTGGGTTAACACCAACGGAGTTTTATTTCCACGCTATGGGAGGTCGAGAAGGATTGATTGATACTGCTGTAAAAACAGCTGAAACAGGGTACATCCAACGTCGTCTTATAAAGGCTATGGAGTCTGTCATGGTTCATTACGACGGAACTATTCGTAATTCCGTTGGACAGCTAATTCAGTTGAGGTAAATTTGAGACATGGCTTAAAATCAGATTACAATAGTAGTGATGTAATATCGGCGAGAATATAGATTAATACTATGCATATTTTGTGTGTGATTAGGTATGGAGAAGACGGTTTAGCGGGAGAACATGTAGAGTTTCAAACTCTGCCTACTGTGAAACTATCTAACCGAGCATTTGAGAACAAGTTCAAATTTGATCCGACAAATGAGCGACATCTTCGACGTGTATTTGAAGAAGACGTGATGAAAGAAATCATGGGCTCTGGTGAAGTCATTTCTGCAATTGAAAAGGAATGGGACAACTTGCAGAAAGATCGCGACTCATTGAGACAAATTTTTCCAGCCGGTGATAACAGAGTCGTACTTCCATGCAACCTACAGAGAATGATTTGGAACGTTCAGAAAATTTTCCATATTAACAGACGGGCCCCTACGGATTTAAATCCGATTAAAGTAATTGAGGGTGAGTTCAAAAAAATAAACAATCCTTTGCCATTGTTGTCAGAAGATTTGCTGCAGGACACGGCATAATGTTTACTGTTTTGTAGGTGTTGAAAATCTCCTGAAAAAATGTATTGTCGTTGCTGGCGAGGACTTACTTTCGGTTATGGCTAACGAAAACGCAACACTTCTATTCCGATGCTTAATTCGTTCCACCCTTTGCACGAAAAGGGTAGCTGAAGAATTCCGTCTTTCATCAGAAGCATTTGAATGGCTGATTGGTGAAATTGAAACCCGTTTTCTGCAAGCTCAAGTGCAACCAGGGGAAATGGTTGGAGCAATGGCTGCGCAGTCTTTGGGAGAACCTGCTACTCAGATGACATTGAATACTTTCCATTTTGCCGGTGTATCCTCAAAGAACGTCACACTTGGTGTGCCTCGTCTAAAGGAAATTATCAACATAAGTAAAAAACCAAAAGCACCTTCTCTCACTGTATTTCTCAGAGGTAATGCTGCACGAGATGCTGAGAAGGCTAAAAATGTTCTGTGTCGACTGGAACATACCACCTTGCGTAAAGTCACCGCTAACACAGCCATTTACTACGACCCGGATCCCCAAAATACAGTTATTGCAGAGGATCAAGAGTTCGTTAATGTGTACTATGAAATGCCTGATTTTGATCCATCTCGCATTTCTCCTTGGCTGCTTCGTATAGAACTTGACAGAAAGCGAATGACTGGTAAGTAAAAAATTAAATGAAATTCCATTTTACAAATTTATTTGCAACAGGCATACTGAATTAATCTTTCAATTTGCGTATTTGCAGATAAAAAGCTGACCATGGAACAAATTGCGGAGAAAATAAACGCTGGATTTGGAGATGATCTAAATTGTATATTCAATGATGACAATGCGGAAAAGTTGGTACTTCGTATCCGTATCATGAATTCCGAGGACGGCTCAAAGTTTGGTGCTCCGAGTCAAGATGATGAGGAAACCGCAGATAAAATGGAAGACGATATGTTCCTCAGATGCATTGAAGCCAATATGCTATCTGATATGACGTTGCAAGGAATTGAAGCTATTTCCAAAGTATACATGCACTTGCCTCAAACCGCTGCGAAGAAGAGAATCGTTATTACAGACACGGGAGAGTTCAAAGCCATCGCCGAGTGGCTGTTGGAAACTGACGGGACTAGTTTGATGAGGGTGTTGAGTGAACGAGATGTCGACCCTATCAGAACATACTCTAATGATATTTGTGAAATCTTTACGGTACGAATATACACAGTAATTTTTGCGAATATGTATTTAACCGTCGAAAGCACTAGGTTTTTAATTCATTTTAGAAAATGTCAGGATTACAATAACGGCGTACTTTATCCTTCCCTTTTATCACAGGTCCTTGGTATTGAAGCTGTACGTAAATCCGTCGAGAAGGAAATGAATATGGTGCTTCAGTTCTATGGTCTATACGTCAACTATCGTCATCTTGCTTTGCTGTGTGATGTTATGACTGCTAAAGGTCACTTGATGGCCATTACTCGTCACGGCATCAACAGGCAAGACACCGGACCTCTCATGAGATGCTCATTTGAGGAAACAGTGGATGTGTTGATGGACGCTGCAAGTCATGCGGAAGTAGATCCTATGAGGGGAGTCTCCGAAAACATTATTCTGGGACAACTTCCAAGAATGGGAACAGGTTGTTTCGACCTCTTGTTGGATGGAGAGAAATGCAAATATGGTATTGAGCTCCCAATGGGTCCAGGACCAGATGGAATGTTGGGATTAGGTGGAACATTCTTTGGATCTGCTGCGACCCCAAGTGCAAACAGTCCTCAGGCTACTCCATGGAATCAAGGCGCAACTCCAATGTACGGTGATGTGTGGTCTCCTAGCAGTGGGATGACCCCCGGTCCTGGATTTTCGCCATCCGCACAATCAGATATTAGTGGATTTTCGCCAGCTCGGTCTCCTGGTGGGCCCGGGAGTCCCGGTAGCCCTGGGATGTATATACCAGGTAGTCCAGGCGGAGTTTCTCCAATGTATTCTCCTGGCTCGCCCAGTTATGGCTTGATTTCCTCTCCGGGAATGTCACCAACCAGCCCGACTTATTCTCCACATTATTCACCAACGAGTCCTCTTGGTGCAGGAAAAAGTCCTAGCTACAGGTACGACACGTCCTATTATTTCATTTCAGGTCCTTAAAATATGAAGAAATAGGTAATAACTGTCATTTAATTTTGCAGTCCCACATCGCCAGCATACAGTCCACAGCAATCCCCGAGCTATTCTCCTACAAGTCCTAGTTATTCTCCGACGAGTCCAAGTTACTCACCAACCAGCCCTAGCTATTCGCCTACGAGTCCTAGCTACTCTCCAACGAGCCCAAGCTATTCTCCTACAAGTCCAAGTTATTCTCCTACGAGCCCAAGTTATTCACCAACAAGCCCCAGCTACTCGCCAACGAGTCCAAGTTATTCTCCAACGAGTCCAAGTTACTCGCCAACGAGTCCAAGTTATTCTCCAACAAGTCCAAGCTATTCTCCGACAAGCCCAAGCTACTCTCCAACAAGTCCTAGCTATTCGCCAACGAGTCCTAGCTATTCTCCAACAAGCCCAAGTTATTCTCCAACGAGTCCCAGCTACTCGCCCACGAGCCCAAGTTATTCCCCGACAAGCCCAAGCTACTCGCCAACGAGTCCGAGCTATTCACCGACAAGCCCTAGCTATTCGCCAACAAGTCCAAGCTATTCCCCTACTAGCCCGAGTTATTCTCCAACTAGTCCATCGTACAGTCCTTCAAGTCCAAAATATAGGTAATCTATATGTCAAACAATTTTTGTTGGATGTTGAATGCCAATGAAATTGTATATTAATTGTTTATATGTATTGTTTTGCAGCCCCACTTCTCCAACTTACAGTCCATCGTCTCCTAAATACAGGTACTGACTTGACATTAAATGCAGTTAAATTATTATTAAAAAGATTTGAAATTTTCTAACTTGAACTGTTAATTTTGTTACTAGCCCTACTTCTCCGAGTTATTCGCCTGCAAGTCCAGTGTACAATCCACAGTCGCCATTGCTCAGTTATTCCCCTACATCACCGTCTTACAGGTAAATCATTAATCCTTAAAACCGCAATTGAAACTTTTTTCAATGTCGAGATAATATTTACCCACTATTTCTACTTTTTTTACAGCCCCGCAAGTCCAACTTATTCACCGAGTTCAGCATATTCTCCTCCAGAGGATGATGAGCGAAGCACTCGTCGCAAAGGGAAAAGGAACTAAATTCCTGCGTGCACCCATTACTACTATTTCATGATCGTTTTTATCAACACACATTGTAAACTTAATGTACTATTTATATTAAGTGAAATTATCATATATATATAATGTTTTGTAATATTAGAAAGTTTACATGTACATGACTGATTAAACATGGAGTAGGTTGTAAAGCGTTAGTAGTCATAAAATAAAGGCCGTTCTGAAAAATACATGAATCTTGATATTCGGAGTGTTAATTATTTTCCTCAGTCAACATCACATTCATCTTACATGGCTTGAAGTTAAGTAGGATCTGTGCATGTACCTATTTGCTATATTAGTTTGAATGAGTGAAGCCCGTATTCACCTCGAGCTAGATCTTTTGCACACTTAATATACACGGGCAATAAGGAAGAGGATCTCGGACGATGCGCGATGGTGAAAGCTTATAGAGTTTTGTTGTAAAGAAACAGATATACGCACAACGCATGAATGACTAACGCATATCTTTTGTGCTGTATTGTTTAGCAGGTTTACCAGTCAAATGTGCTCTTTTCTATTCAAGTGTTTTGCTTTCTATTTCGCTGAAACACTGGTTCAATAGGCAGGTGGTAAAAGCATTCCATTCTGCTCGGAATAAAGACGCTGAAGTTGTTGCCTTTCACTTGCCGCACACCCGAAACAAGCAGTATTGCTCTTTCTCTTTGTATATACGAGCGGAGCAGAAGGGAGAGGAAGCTCAGTCGCTCTACGACAGCGTCGTTGCTGCATCAAATTCGTGATACTCATGAAGACATGCTGAGTGTAAATTGGCAAGTGTCTCGCCAATCAACTCACCAACTTCTTGTTTCCAGTTGTAGATTTCGCATAAAATTTTTAACATCAGTCTTCCTCTGTCATATTGTCAGTTTCTTTGAGGAAGTGAAAGTCCTTCTTTTTTTAGCGTTTATTCACAACTATAGACGTTTGTAATTGTAACGACATCGTTAACTATGTGAGCAGATATATGAAATATACTCGTTGTCAAAATTTCATACGCGTATGAGTATTATGGCATAAAAGAGAGATATCATGAGAATTGTGTGGGATCGAAAGATGTTTCTGACAAGTGACGAGAGCAGATTTACAAGTACATCACATTATACAGCGCATTGGATTTTGGATTATTGTGAAATTGAGATTTCCAGTGTTACTGCCTTTTTGGAAAAGGTATTTTCAAGGGGAACTGAAGAGTGATAGATTGTACTCCTTCGCTTGGTTGGTATCCATTTTGACTACATGTTTTGAGATACTCGACGAGCGTGGCGTTGCGTATGAAATTAGCAACAAGTTTGTATTTGACATTGCAGCAACGACTTCCTTGAGGCAGAAGGTAAATTTTTATGGATTATATAGAAACCTGCACAATGATTGAAGTCTAGATATATTTATTTATTGTGTATTGCGCAAACGTCACAGAACCATAGTCAGTGTTTTAGTGATAACATCTCGTTACTTGTATGCATAATATATGGACAATGCTGACGAAGCTCAGGTATATAGTGTGTCAATGTTTGCTAAAAGCTCGATGAATTCCTCTGAAATGCAAACTATACTCCTGCGAAGTTTGTCCAGGTAAAAATATAAAATGTTTTCCTTCTTTAATAGTCATAGTATATAGGATGCTTACTATAATGTGTACGTGTCAAAATGTGTAGTTAATATGCATGAGCTCTTGTATATTGTTAAATGCGTACGTACATCCATTAAGTATTCACATTTCTGTTTACTGGAAATAGGTGCAAATATTTTAGAGTGAAGTTTGCACTCAAATAACTCGATTATCATTTTAGCACAAGGGAGGGATACTCGTATATACTTTCATAACAGGTTTACTAATCAAAACTCTATAATATTCCATGCAGACCATGCATGCTAGGAACATTCATATCAGCATTTCATATTCTAAGGTTATACATTATACATGTTCCTTCTTTACTACTTCTCACGTACTTTTTTCCCTATTAAGCTGCTCGGACAAACATTCAGAGCAATTTTGTAAAATGGTTGTCTTAAGAGAGTTGACGATGAGCGAGGTGTGCATGAAAAGTGCAGGTCGCCATCGTCTGTGGCGTTGGGACCATGTTTTTTTACTTTTCTGGTCTGGTATTATGTTGTATATATCCTTGTATCTCGATGGATTTTCGGTTAAAAGCTTCTTGTATTAAAGGGGAAAACCGAGATTGTGATGTCGCGACAAACACTTTCATGAAATATACATTTTGAATACATCAATCCTTGTCAGAAGTTGAGTTCATCTCCATTTTTCTTTTGGGAATGCAAACCTAAATAATTGAAAAATAGCGCGGTGGGGAAGGAAATACGTTATAAATATTCCTTATTCAGTTAAATATATACTATCATGGTAGGACGGGCAAAGCATTTTATTCCACAAAACAGTGGAATAATACTAGCGATTTGGGATACACGTTATCAAATAGTGATCAGGAAGACATCCCTTTTTCTCACCCAAACACAGTTTTTTTTGTTCTCGCTTCGATTAGCGGTGTTGATTTTACGTTGAATCACAGATAGAGAAAGCTTTAGTCTGTTCTGCTACAGTAATCAATCATTGCCTTCCTCATCACTTTAATCCAGGATGCTATCTTGTGTAAATAGATTTAATGCATTGTGCAAATGAAACAAATGCATTTCGCACCTCCGTCTACATAAATTAATAAATAATTTGATCATTATAATTGTATTATCCATTAGTATTCTGAATGCAAGTGTAAAAATGTTGTTGAATGTACTTACTTTCACTATAAACTACTTTCACTTGTTTGTTCACATCGCCCCAATCCATAATTCATAGTTGTAACGTGTGCTGATCAGGAGCAGAAGTGAAAGTTTTATAATACCCTTGTTATATACCTTGCCTATAACTGCTTGTGCTTTCTCCATTCATGTTTGGACTGGCAACAATTTTGTCACTGATGGTGAATATCCCTATGTTTTTTCCGTGAATACAGGTAACAATCCGTTGGATCTGGAGGAGGATTTGGTGGATTTCACACACACGCTTTACGATCATAACGGTTATCGATCTGCTCTGCTCTGCGTGTGACTATGATTTAAAAGCATTGAAGGACGTCAGAATATAGTGATAACTTTTATGGGGACGAGGACGATGAGTGTATACCTTTTCTCATCTTCAGGACGAATGTCATATTATAATATCATCCAAAAGGTGTGAAAGGACGAGGCAAGAACTAAGGATAAGCACAGTAGAAAATGTGCACATGTCGATGCAACTCTACCTTTGAAGTTGGCACAGCTCATGACTTTGAGAGTGAAGGATCTGTTGGTTGGACCCGTTTCTCCAAACTTTTTTCACTCACTTTATTTCTCAAAACTTGAGGAAACAGAAGTTAATCAGTTACACAACTAATAATAAAAAATAACATTAACTTGGTTCTCGTCGAAATTCAACTTTTGTGCTTCGTGTGCATAATGTTGTTGCTACAAATTCTCGCCAAAAAATCCGTTGGAGGAGAAGGGAGAGTTGCACAAGTTTCCAACGTGTCTGAGAACAAATGGGAAAATTCCAGAAGAGAGCACGTCGTCAGCAACTTTTAAAACCTTGCCCATCGAGCCCTCCGGAAATTTGGAGGTCTTGACCTCATTTCGAACTTTCTCTCTCTCCTCTTTGCCAGCTCAACCTCAACATTATTGTTGGTAATCGCGTTAACCCACACCACTTCCTAACGATAATAGTGTTAAATTCTTGTACACGCAACATGGATGATATTTATAAACTATAAATATTACGGCGCAATTTAGCTAATTACGTAGACCTAATAAGGTAGGTCGTCTAGTACGTCTAAGATTTGTAATCAGATTTAAAAACACGATTGATTTCATCGCTCGCCGTCATCCCCACCATCTGCATATAATCGATTAATTATTATTCAGCGTTGACTGCCAACGGCAGAAATAACCTGTGAACATGCCGGCCCGCAAAGGACTTCTGGCACCTCAGAATACCTTTCTGGATACGATCGCCACCAGATTCGATGGAACCCGTAAGTTTTTATTGCTTTGACTATTTTACTACTTATAATTTCGAACGATTTGGAGCTGGACTGGTTTGGTTGCATGCTGATTGTATATTAGCTCTTTAATTTACACCGATTAAGTTTCGGTTTCAAATTCAAAATACTTTCCTCTGGAAAATCGGAGGACAACTTGGTTTTTGAACAATGCTACCCTGCCGTAGCTGAAATAATTCGAAATGTATTCGATTAGCTTTTGTGCTATATAAATTCGCCAGTGGGGTGGAGTGTTTAAATTATACTTATACAATGACAAATAATGGGAGGAAAAACTTTATCAAGGGAGCCATCAAAATCTTTTGTTACTAAAGTGCATAGTTATACAAGCTTGTTAGAACATCATTAGAAAGTTCATAAACGTATAGCAGGTGCGGAATGCCGTGTCTTTTACCTTTTTGACACTTGAACGCGTCTATTCTTTCAGTGATGCCACATTCTCTTAATAATATCTGCCATTGCCATCTACATACTTTTCCTCCACACAATTCTGTGCATAAGTTTTGCTGCCAGACAAAGTGAACCACATCGCAACCAAACTTTAAGAAACTTTCTCTCCTTTCTTTCTCCTTTCTCCGAGTTAAATTTGCTGAGAACTTCAACTATATTCATGCATATGCGAAAAGGTCTTTGTCACTTGACGGAAAATCATTAACGCTCAGTTCATATACTTAGTCGACATCCCATTAGAAGAATTAGTAGTTATTCCATCAAAGTTTTCGGAATCTCCAAGTCAAGGCAGTCTGTTTCTGTTCGGGGAAAAAACTGGGAGAGCCGAAATGGGAAAAGGGAAGGTGTAAGAATTAAAGATATCACACGTAATATATGTTGTATAAACTTCGTGATTGAAGGAAAGTGATTTCTTCCGAAGTTCACTATCTGTCCTCGCATCTTTTTTATCGATTTCGGCGTACCCCCAGTGAAAGCTGGGAACGGCTGTGATTCGTCTTGTCCTGTCTACGGTATATATTTGTGCTGGATGATTCATATATACACATTTATTTCATTGCCACTTTTCCATTATCAACGTATTGATTGTGACCTTCTCCAGTAATTAAGGATAAAAGAATTTCCATTAAAATTTCAAATATGTGTTTGTTACATAATGCGAATTGCAGAGGAGAAGGATATTTGTCCACAGGATCAAAGTTTATGCATCGTGCGTATGTTTGCCCCTGGAAAGAACAAAGTTTGCATTGTTCAAATCCTAACTTACTTCAGTCACTAACAACGTCATTTCGACTGAATCCACGTCCCAACAACTTCCATGGTCATATTCAAAAAATCACAATCAGATGCAAATAAGTTCTGAATAGAATACAGGTCTGGGTTCTGGGCCAATCAACAGTACGCCTCTATCCATAAATTGATGACCTCACTTCAACAGTTTCTTCATGTTATACATGTGAACGGCACAAAAATTAATGCATTTGATATTTTGCTTTTGAAGGATTTAATATCTTTGTCTCAAAGTTATGATAGTACTTCATTGAATCTCTCTTCTCTGAATGACTTTCTCTGGGCCACAAGCCGTTGCGTATATATCATGTAGCATGGAGTAGAATGTTCCATTCTGTATTCGTTCGTAGGCACACGAAAACAAACGTGGAAGAATTTCCATGAAGCCCGAGTGGCAACTGGAAACTCTCGGGGAAGGGAAGACAAGCAAGCAGTGGTTGCAACAGGCTCTCAACTCCTTCTTCTGTCTGAACTTTCAAGCTTTGAATATGTATGCAAATTGGCCATTCCCTGGCTATAAAGTGAAAAATGAGGATGGGGGAAAGTGGCCATTCTTTAGCTCATTTAGGATCAGGTACGACGGAGATATGCATGAGTAAAAGCAAAGGAGCATGCTACAGTTCTAAAGTAACGTAATGGTTGGTTACATTTTGCAAGACTTGCTGTTGCTGTTAGTTGAAGCACACTAGAGAACGCATATTTTGACCAGACTGTGAGTCTGGGCAGGATGTTTGGATTGGACTCTCTGGTACAGTTATTGCGAGATCTATAATGATCCAGAGCCGTAAAGTACTAATAGATGTGTCTGGCACTGGCAGTATGCCACTATAGCAAATTACTTCTTGCTGTGCAGCCGAAATAAAGAATGATGGAGGTGGGTTTACAAGTTTACATCCACATAGCCAATTTTTTTCTGCTGACCTTAGTCACAGCAGCGACTTTATTTGCAATTGATTACATCCACCCATGTTCGTAGGTGAAAGTAATTCGTAAAATGCGTATGTAAGCAACATAGACATTCCACAGGATTCAATCTTCTTTGGTGAATGGTTTCGTTCCGTTCTTTTTGGTATATATAATATGTAGCAAACCGCTGTATGGTATGCTATTATATAAGGATATGGTGTAATACCTCAGCCGTCATTTTACTGGATTTTAGTACTACAACTACTCCCCGCACCCAATGAGACGCTGCGGATTCCGTTGGTTGAATGCTAGGAGATTTAGTAGCGAGAGTCGAAGGAAGGCAAACATTGACATTTTACCACAATATAATATGCAATGTATGTTTTTCACGATTGTGCTTCATTTCTTCATAGGAAAACCACCATGGTGTAATGACACGATAAAGATTTCCCATCCATATTTTATTAATTCCGTCAAGAAAATGTAGCGGAACTTGGAAAAATAAGTAGTATTTTCTCCAAAAATCTTTTGGGTATAATTCTCTTGGAAATGGTAGATATTTATTGAGCCGTTGGCGGAAATGATATTTAATCAGAAGCACATATTATTATAGAATACGAGTTATTGAACAATTTCTATTGTTCTTGGTGAATTACTTTTCTCTTACTTAATACGATTCTTGACGGGTTTTATAACAGTATATCGAATGGATGTGTTTTTTACTTGTGCTCGCCAAAAAATTATATAACACGATGAAGTTATACTTTCACTCGTTCCTTTCGTAATTGTATATCGGAAATATAGCACGGTTGGATAGAGTGAAACCTGAAAAACAATTTCTATGTGTGCTACGCATTTTCTTCACATTTGCTCCAAATCTTGTGTTCACATCTAATTCAGTATTATAATAAAAAAATTTAAATGGAGCACAGGAGACAGGTGTGCAGCACACATCACGCGTCTTTTTTAACATGTTATTTGATATATAGGCAATAAGTATCGTCTTTACTCGTCAATTTTACTGATGCATCACGCAAATGCTTTTGTTTTTGCGCATCAAATGCCAATGCCTTAATATCAGTCATTGCTATTTCCTAACCTTAACATTTACCAAACTTCAACAAATAATGTTTCACGTCACGAATCGGATTGAGAATTTTACTTTACTCAATATATGTGAGGGAGTGTTAGTACACCCCATCAGAAACCATTTTACGGACTATTTCCAATGACAAAAGACCTGGCTACAATGGAGAGAAAAGTGTGAAAGGAGAGAAGCGAATCTCAGGACAAAAAGGTTTTATGCGCCATATGGCTCTCACGATTGAAATTTTTCATCATTCCCTTCTCATTCCTGTTGATGATGATGGCCCCTTTCTCCATCCCACTAAATGTCCTCAGCCTGAAGTATCATTGTGGCGACGAAATCTCATTGAAATTGAAATCTTCTTCAAGAGAGAAGGTACGCTGTTACAACAGCAGACAGATCTGAAGTGACTCTACCGTTCATCTCTTGTCATATCATAGATCTTCTATCGGGCTTTCCTTCATCCGTAAGTCTTTTCAATTCAGTCACTCACGAGGCGTCAATAATTCTAGACAACTCGGAGAAAGTAACCCTCTCTTTGAGGTTCAATGATGAGGCGAAAGAAACGCAAAAAAAAACTTGGAGAGTATATTTATATAATACTCACGGGATTTTTTTCTCTTCTGCACTGACAACTCGTAGTGCATAAATAACACTCAGCTAACCACATCCAGGATCTTCAACTGATTCACTTTAAATGCACTCACACTATACTAAAACCGACATTATTTAACAATCCTTTTTTAGGCATGTGGAAAGTTACAAAAGTTTACATGTGCATACTTATGTACTTGCCAGCGATATGTTGTTTAAAATGAGATAGCTGTGGACGTTGTGGTAAAAGTTTTCTTTCGGTTACATCATTGCATACTGCAGATAGTAAAGTATAGGTGCATATTATGCCTCCCATTTTCAACCCTGGCATCTGTTTGGGATATAGTCTGGATGCTCCATCATTTTTTAGCTACTTGTGCAGAACATGCGGTGTGCGGTATGCAAAAACTCGACAAAGTAGTTCATGATAAATGATTCCTAATTCTCAATCCCAAAACTGTAGACCTGCGAACAAAACTAACGACCTTCATTTGCACTTCTTTCCTTTTACTGGAAACACATTTCGAGTATTAGTATTATTGAGTTCATCCGAATAGAAAACTGTAGAGGAGAGAACAAGTGGCAAAAGAGTATTCAAGCTACACTCTAATGGATTCAATATATTAAGTATGCGTGTGTGTGTAGCTATATAACTGCTATGGTCATGAAAAGGATGTAAGAAAATGAAATGGACTGGGAGGAGATGGGAAGAAGAAAAATGTTCCACATCACAGGTGTTTCCCAAATGTCTTTCTATGCTGTCACTTCTCCTTGCGTGCTTTCCAGCCATTGTATAAGTGAATCCAAGGCGTGGTTTAAGCTTCTTCCTTGTAGATTGGATATGGAATTATATGAGTACCTACATCCGAGTTCATGGGAAACTAGAATAAAAAAGTTCCTCCTTGCAGAATAAAGTTTTACTTCTTTTCGATCGACATAAACTTTTCCTTCATATTGTAACAAAAGGTGATTCCTGGAGATGCTGCCAACTTTCTCTGGAGTTGAACATTGATTGAAACGGTATGGTTTTCATGAAAGAGTAGACGAAATATTTTTTTGAATTGTTCTCGCCATTACCGTGGGCGGCTGCACGTGCAAAGAGAATTCTAATCCAGGCACTCGTCATGAAACCGAAACCGGTCTGGGGGATTAAGTATTGGACTGATACCACATTCGTGACATGTGCAAATCATATACATATATGCTCTGTCATGCATCTGTTTGCTAGTTAGAAGGTATATCACATATGTTGCACATATGCTATTGCATATATATGTCTCTGCTGTGAAGAATTGACAGAACCATTCATTATTTCTAATGCCAGGTATTACACCCTCATTTCATTGGGACATTGGGCAAATGTCTAATCCAGTAGTATTGGCCATCTAACTATTAGCGCAGATAGGTCTGTTCACTCTTTGCGACAAAACGGCAACACGGCTTTGATGGGTTCTCTCCCAAACGGTCAGTTCCACTAACTTCCATGAAACTTCCTGGAATTGGACTGGACATGGAGATGTTTGCGTGGTAAATCCTGCACGATGATGGATAGTGTGGTATATAAGTATATAACACAATGTGTCCATTTTTGCCAAGTTATTATTCATTCAGGATACATTTTCACTACATTACATTAAAGCCCTTGGATATTTACTAACCAGTGAAATATTGAAAGCTCACAATTCTTGTGTAAGCAGTCATCACAGTAAAGAAAACAGGTCCAAGGGATTTCTTGCTGGAGGCTAGTAGCATCTCTTCTTACTTCGATACGGGGATCATCGCTTCCGTCGTCCACATCTTTACATCTAACGTCATTGTCCACTTTGATGGATCGAAATGTAATGTGTGCAAAGAGAAACCCACACACAACATACGGCAGAGGAACGCGGAACACGTTATCCTAGACAGTTTTCTTTTTTTTCTTAGTTCACATAAGGGTTACGGAAGGAAGATACACACAAGATTCCTTGGTGTCTCTAGGACTAGATGAAAATTGGATAGAATGTTTCTCCGTCGTGTTTATCCTTTATCTCTCCTAGAATTTCCTCTTTTAAAAACTCGAAGTAATAAAATTTGTTGGGAACGGGGGAGAGAGCTGTGTGAAATGTGAAAGCTACTACTGCATTGCATGCCTTGAAAATCCCGAGTTGATATGATGAGATGGTTGATGTTGGCGTTTGCATTTCGCACTCATGCCAATCCATTTTGAAAAAAAGAGGAAGAAAGAAGAGTAATAATAATGGATGAGAGAGTGTTCGTAGCTTGAGGCTGCGACCTGGTTGTCTACGTTGGTTACTTTCGGGGTTTGAGACGCGGACTTTTTTATGTACTCAACAGTTCAAGTCGGTGTAAATTTCATTCTTATTTTTTCCCACTTCTTTTCAGTCACTCTCAGACTGTGTGAGCGAACATATAGCGCTTGTGTGTTTGCTTGCACATACCTTTCTCAGGCTTTCATTTCAGCCAGCATTATATGACGCTGAGAGAATTTCCGCAGGTTTATTTTTTGTATATGGGAACGTACCTACAAAAAAAACTCTTTTCTCAGGTCTCTCCCTACGATAAAGCTGTTAAGCCATTACCATCTACGTGTTTTTTTCTTGAAAATACGCCCGTTCTGCGTCGATGAAGCACTCGCTCAATATGCTCTCGAGAAGTGATTAGAAAAAGGGTTGTCGTTATGCGGTTATGAAAACGAATGAGGTGAAGTGCAAGATCTTAGAAATTATCAATCCCTTCAATAAAAGAGATCTGTTCTAGACCAGCGAACTCTGTAATGCCATTAGTTTCGTTAGGCATATGTGCTTTTCAAAGAGCTCTTCGCACTCACAAGCGTTTTCCGAATCTCGTGTTCACTCAATTAGAATTAGGGAGCTAATATTTCATGGCCTACGTCTTGGTGTTTAGTGCGCTGTATCCAGCGTCGGAACATCGTTTTCAAAATAAACGTAATTCCAGCATATAAGTTTACCAAGGCTTGGCTACATCAACCGTTCAATATTTTAAGTTAAAGGCTAGAATCTATAAAACGTAAAATATTTTCACGTATTCATCAAGTCTCGATATTTGTGTCTTCCCGAAACTAACGCAATGGTTATGTCTATTCAGCTATTTAACAGCAGGAGCTTCAGTTTGGAGTCGAAGCTCTATTCATAACAAATTTTTATCTCTGAGGAAGTCTTTCATTTTGAAAAGCCGAACGAGGAGTGGGAGTGCGTACAATTTCTAAAAGTTCCGGTGCGATGGGGCGAAGGTGAAGTCAAAATTATGTACAGCAAAAGGCTTCGTTAAACATTTAAGCGAAAGAACATTAAGGCACTTTGTGTAAGAGGAGTAACACAATAACCAACGAACAGCATGAATGATTCTGACTTGGGAGAGAAACTGTGATAGTAAAATGTGGACAATGCTACATGGTAATGGAATTTTTTCAGCGAACATAAGTGCATCATCAATGCCATCATTCCATCAACTGGGCAATACAAAAATTCCAGATGTAATGGGATATTGTAAACAGCTTGAAACAGCATTTAGTATGGGGGAATATGGCTAACGATCAATGGCACATGGCACTCTAATGTTCATTCAATTGCAAAAAAAGTACGTGTTTGTTGTACCTGTGCATACGATACGATTAGTTACTCTAACTCTGTAGTAAACGTGTTTCCTTTTTCTTTCAGTACAAGTCTTATAATGACATATTGATTGCTCCAGAAAGATCACATTAGCAAGAACGCACCAGAAAAGGAATAAAAAGGCAACTTATATTTCTCTATTTTCATATTCCACAACTACATTTTGTATTTTCTTAAGAACTCCGCCTAAAAAGGTGTGCATGATGAAACTACTGGAAAAAGTGAAATGTTGAAATTATACAGACAACCTCAGAAAATGAACAGACAGATTCTTGAATAGAAGTTACTTGTACACGGAACTCATTCCTCAGTCTGTCTTGCTCTTGCTTGTCGAAAATCATGTTCTAGAGCAATGGTTTTCCTCCTTGCATGATGAAACCAGCCGAAGGAATAGGAAAGCAAAGCAAGTGAAATTCTTGAAGAACATGGAAAACAGGAGCAGCAGATTTGAGAGATCTCTTTACTTTTTGCACGAAACACGGCGGTTTCTGAATTCTGAATATTATATGAAACCCTTGACTGCGTCAATGTACGAACTCACTCACTCACAATCAGTACGAGACTCAAATCAGCTTAAGGTATAGCTTGGCTATTTCCTTTACAAGTATTGTCAAGTATTGATTGGCAGCAGATATGACTGGCGCTATATATACACGCTATCTTTCTATCAGAAGACATTTTACGAAGACTTCTCCGCTGTGTGGTGCTTTGCTTGGCTGGAAGGTTGCTCTTCTTCTCAGCTCGAGCTCCCTGTGCCTGACTTTCCCAACGTCTGAACGTAGGAACGAAATCTTTTGATACTACTTTCTCCCTCGTGGCAACAACATCCATCGCATCATCATTGTATGACACGCAAATATAAATCTAAGCAGCCAGTCTGAGACATCCTTTTCATTTCCATCTCTCTACTTCATTTTCCCTGCCATACTGGAGTGGAGAGTAGGAGACACACCTCCGCACCTTGCTTTTTTTGCGCTCAGTCAGGGGAGCTTTAGTTCACTACGTACACGCGGCCCGATGAGGTAATATTATTATGTGTGTGCAGTATATTATTCGATTTTCATTTTTCACCCCGAAAGCCAAAAGGCCGTAATGCAATAGTAACCATCATGAAACACAAAGTGGGGAAAATGGGGAAAATATCTTCAAGACAGAACTATTTGCTCATGTGAGTCGTCTTCTGCCATTTCCTAGAAGATGCACAAGTAAACAGGGCGCGCACGAACCATGCTACGTAAAGCGCATTACCGTGTTGAACGAAATTAGATGAGTTTGATATATATTTTGCCTCCTTTCCCCACTCGCATTCTCCCATCTTCGTATGTTTGGATAAGAAATCCTTTTGGCTTTACATTACCTTCAAGAGGGAGGCGACGGAGGAATGAGAGACGTCATTTGTGGTTTTTGGTTTGATATTCCAGTCGCTATATTTAGAAGATTCCATCGATGCATCAATATTTGACTATAAAATAGTATTGAAGGAGAAAAGCTATTTTGCATAAATAGTATGCGTATATTTGGATCTCGTCTGAAGGGTAAGGAATATAAGATGCTTAAGAATTTTTTTATATTTCCAATGAATAACAAAAAGTAGGTTGGCCAATTTACTTTCACTTTCTGCAACGCAGGCATATTGATGTAGGAAATATTAACTGTGCATCTCTTTTCACCCCGATCGTGTTATTGTGAAATAAGGGTGAAGGTGAATGGTATATTTGGTTTTCATTTGCATGTTGTTATATAGAAGGGAAGTGAGGTAGCTGAGAAATCTATATGAACCTTTTCTGGAGAAAGTTTAGACTCGTGAAAGAATAACATTATATAGAACACGTATATCCTCTCATCACGTGTAAATGTAACCTTTACTATCCATATATGTATACTTGTAATCTCTGAGGATGCAGTGGTGCGAGAGGGTAGACTACACATGTGGCGTGGCTTAAGAAGACGAATATTCATCGCCGTCTTTACTCTTAAATTTCCTTTCTCCTAATGTTATCAAGAGTTCAGCTGTGGAGCTTAATACTGTAAATCACTTGCAAGCACACAGTTTCAATTTTCAAGGCAAGGCGTATATCATAATGGCCACATCAAATAAATTTATGAAGAGACGAATTCGACGAGGCTCGAATTGAACCACGAGGCATTTATTACCCCCTTTTACCGTGTGACATGTGCCCGCGAATCTCCGTTTTCATCATGTTCAGAACTGGAAACCTTTTAGTTGAGAGCGGGCAGACTCCTTCTCCCATTCACCATTCTCCGCAACACCAAAGGAAAACGAAGGAAAATAACTAGTATTTACTTGTCATTTTGGGAAATGTATCCGATGACTCCCACTTCGCTGTCCATTCTTCATAGTCACAGAGAATTTCGGAAGCGGAAGTTTGGTGAACAGGGTACAAACTCTGTACTCTTCTTGGAGGAGCACAAAAAGTTGTGCAGACACCGTTCTCCTCAACAATGAAATAGAGCATGTCTACCAGAAGAAGGCTATTATTTTTCTCGGGCTGTTTATCGGAACACGAGGGAGCACTCCAGTTGCACAACTTGAATTTTGCCAAGTATTTAATTTTGTTAAAAGTAGACAAGTCAGGCTAGCTGGAGGTAAACAGAAGAGACAAGGACGTGTGGCACTTTCTCTATATATCCACGAGTTTGTATTGTAATACTACAGATATTCTTCAAATAATGAATGTGTTCTTCCTTCTATTGTGTTTCTTTAAACCGGAAAGCTCCCGGCTCCCATCCATCCTTTCCCTTTTTCGTACAAGATTTTTCACTTTCATTATGCTGTTAAAGCGAACTCACTTTGAAATTGAAACATGGCTGTTGTTCCAAGTTGAAATGGCTGTTGTTTGAGTGATGGACGTTTTCAGACGAACGTGCACGTTCAAGTTCTCATTTCAGCCCATTCTTGTATTAATACTACTTGCGGCTATTTTTCATAATAGCTTTTTCTACTTGGATTAGTTTTTTACATAATAAAAACAATGAGAACGTAATGTATATTTTGGAATAGTTATAAGCTTGTCGACTGGAACAGATTGTGGGGGAAAGCTATGATGTCTTTTAACGAGCGCAGAAGGAGAAAAAGTCAAAGCTCACGTTCTCGTCCAATTATTCGTCACATGTAATCCTTCTTTATGCACATTTGTGCCCTCGTATATAACCTTCTTATACCCCACCGTACATACATTCCAGTCATTTTGTTGAACATCTAATGGATTAATCCCTTCCCAACATGAAAATCCAGTTTTATGATGTTTCGTTAAGTTTGTAATTTGCATGGGAAACGCATTTACGAATACTACTCAAGTAATCAGAGGTTATTTCCCGTCGTTTAGTGTCGCATTTACTTGGGAAAAAGTTAGATTTCATATAACGTTTGGGTGACTTCTATTACGCCTGCAAGCAGTGAACCAACGCTATACCCATTTCCAGGGAAAAATGAAACCTTAAATGGCATAGGATGTTGATCTTTTACCACAGTCGCCGAAAAGCTATCGCAAAGCTCGATAAGAACAAGTGATAACGCTTTAATTATACATTACAGAAGTGAACTCAAGTTAGCTCCTGTCTTAAACATAACGTACTTGCACGTTGAAATGGAAAATCTCAAAAATGAGGACGAAGGATTTAGGTTCTGTAGTGGAATTTGGAATTCAAGGAGAAAATCAGAACACTCGACATGTTAGACCTACACTGAACTAAACTGTTCCTTATCGTCGAATTCATAGATGGATCTTAAGGCTGATTTGATTCATAAAAGTTTCCTATTATTGTTAAACATAGATTTTGTATCGCATGAATTGGCACTTCCGCAAACACATTGTAGGAACACGGAATTTGCGCTTCACAGTGCAATATAAAGCACAAACAAGAACATCGAATAAACGATTAAGGTTTAACGGCTTTAGCCTATAAGATGGAGAGGTTGGATTGATGGTGGATCTAGATCTAACAAATACGTTAGACCTTCTAAATATCAAATGGGACAAACGATTCTCAGTAATTGCTTCAATTATTCCGTTCTCAAAGCTTACTATAATTACGGTGTAAAGATTGCTTTTCATAATCTTTATAAGTCCGTCATTGGCTTACAAGTGCTCGCTTTCTCCATGAAATTTCTTGTCACACGACATTTCCTCAGTCATGATCGTGACATTACGTACTTTATATTATAATTTGGAACTCAATTATGATCAGCAATTGTAATAAATTCATCTTCTTATCTTTGTTGGCCATTAATAACATACATATGTAGTGCTGCTACTAATTAAACTTCACGTGTGGCGTTCACACATAGGCGATGAATTACAAAATCTACAACCTGTCAAGTCAGCATGAACTTTGAGAACAAATACAGGAAGAGGATAAGTAAGGATCTTTCTGACCAAGTTATAATAATTCACTCTGTGTCCGCTTATAGTTATAAAATAGTTCTTTAGGAGGTGTAACCTCTGTCATGAAAGCACGCAATACACATCTTCAGATTAATTAATAGGCAGACATAATTTATTCTGGCACTTGTACTATTGCTACTTTATCTTCTCTGTTATTTGCCATACGCCTCTCCATTGGACACATTCAAGTGGTACTTAATGTAGCATATAGCAAGTTTTTGTCTTGTACATAATTCTAGCCCATAGCGGCGAAAAGTGGTATGTAAAAGGTGGAAGTGGGAGTATGTATATGTGTGATGATTCCGCGGAATAGAAGCCTGTCCAACAGTTAATAAATGTTCCTTTTTGTGAATTACGTATACGTAACAAATTATGGGTTTCCGAAATTTTCTCCTTTGCGACCACTTCTGCATCTCTCCAAAAAACCAGAGAGTGTAGTGTGTGGTTATTCTCTGTGGAGTGCAGACATATACATATATATATACACCCTCCAGGTTTCCGTGAGAAAAAGCCAAATAAAGTATCGGGGAAGTTTATCATCTCAAAAAAGTTTCTAACAACATAATATTTCCGCAAAATCTTGACGTAAACAACGAGCTCCTCTCTTCATCCCAATCTCGTTAAATGTGGAAAAGTTTCTTCCTTGACAGCTCTAATGCTTGCTCGTGGAGGCTAAGCCTTATTAAAAGAAATTCTCCACCACGAGCCAGCTAAAAGAAGAACAAAATATAAACAAGCTCTCTCTATTCTATAATATGCTCAACTTTACGGCCTTTTCGTGGAAGGGGAAAAAATGTTTCACTAATAACAACTTTTCAGAGAGGAGCTTTGTTACAAAATTATTAATATTATTAGTAAAGGATGGGATTCTGATAGAAAGTTTTACCTTCTAATTATGTAGCAACTATGAACTCGCGAGTCTCGTTAAGACAAGGAAGATTTTGCTTTTGCGCCAGCCAAATAACCAATTACTAATGTACCTGCAGTGATCACATACTGCGAGGGTGACGGTATATATTTATAACTATAGTGTTATGCTCAGGGCTGTAGTCCGTATTGAGTTGATGAAACTCTCTTGCATATATTCACTCCTTCCTACATGGCTTCCTTTGCTGAAAGGGAAATGTGAAGTCACGCTTCTTCGCTGTCATATGGAAAGCATCCGCAAAAAATTGTGCAGAGTGAATGCACGATCCATGTACAGTAAAAAAACCTTTGGAAAATCTGTATCAGAATCTCCAGATAAGGGACGATACTTTAATTACGTTATCATAAAACCGGCCATTTTTGACCCTACCTACCTACCTCGTTATCACTTTAACGTTACGTAAATGGCCATTTAAAATGCATTAGCGTTATATTTTCAGTGATCTACCCACCTACCCCCTTGTATAACGTAATTAAAGTATCGTCCCTAAGTATATGCATGAGTGTGCGAGTATTGCGTCATTTCTATAAAATCAAGTGCACAAAACTAGTTTTGGTAGTTACTTTCATATCCTCATTTTCCACATGTTGTTTCGCTCTAACTTCATGCTGAGTCCTCTTGAGTCTTCTTTCTTTATATTACTCCTCTTGCCTTGATAATGAAAAATGAATATTCGCCATTTCCCTTTTGGGAGAGAGGAGTAAAAACACTGTACACTTTCCAATCTGCTGGGGAATTGTAAGCTGCATAGCCGACTCCTTAAGGTACATATACGCGTGTTACAAAAAATGTGTAGGAAGGAAATAGTATGGGTTTTATGGTGAGCCTGTGCTTGCCATGTAAGAGAGGGAATGTATTTGCCTTCATGGAATTCCTCTTTTCCCTTAGAAATTTATTTGAATTCTCATTGCTCATCACAGCGGAAAATCCGGAGAAAGGAGATGAAAAATCAGGGAGAAGAAATGGCAAATGTGAACTACTCGCTGCTTTGCGAATGTGTAGTTTCCTGTGCATATCCGACATATATTGACGAAGTCGGAATATAGAAACCACCCACCCATAATCCATTGTATTTTTTTGATAAAATGATCAGCAGAAAATTTCCGTCGTCGTACATGTCCTTGTGCATTATATTTTCATGTTTCATAAGAGTTTATTGTTTGTGTACGTTCGTTCTAGCATATATAATAGTATACCTGAGGGTTGTATTTTTTAATAGTGCTGCTATATATAGCCATACTGTGTGTGCATTGTGCTCATTTTGATTTGGTTTGAATGCCCTGCAAAAGTACAATGTACTTGCAATATCCTACCTTACAAGATGGTACTTATTCGTACTCGATCCATATTTCTTGAGTTAAAATTATTACTACGACTGGCCTTTAGCAGGTTTATGAGGAAAAAATTTAGGGATACTATTTATGTATGTATGAATCGTGTTGAATGAAAATCAGGAAATAACAATGTAACAGGTCTACTGCTCACCATTATCCACTCATACAATAGACGTTGAAGGTGAGTGAGTATTTCTAGCTCTGTGCAACGAGACGAGTAGCATGTAAAATCATAAAGTACAATGTATTTTGTTGAATTGGATTGTAATGCGAAGTTTCCCTTTTACTTTCTCTACTTTCCCTGTACAATTTTCGCAACTATTGCGTCTTACTACCTTGCAGGTGGTACCTGATGAATGCACATTAATCTTGTAACTCATAAGTATATGCCGAATATATATTCAAAATTAAAGGTTAAAGTAGCTTGGACAAATCCGGTCAGTTTCATTGTTTGACCATGAGATATTGCGCTCACCATATAGCATATTATTTTTTCAGAAAAAGTGATAGTGTGGAAGAAAGCCTTCAAAGCGGTCTACTTATATTGAAGTAATAATTGATGGAAACATTGGTAAAGGTTTCGATACTTCGCTTCATAAAAATACTACGCCGCGCTTCCCACAGTATATATTTCACTCTCTTCTTTCATTACTCACAGGCAGACATCATTCGCATTCATGGTTCATTGGGCAGAAACAATTTGGTAGCTCGACAAGCTCATTCGTACATATTGTTTAGGAGGAATGGAGGGGGAGAGAGAATAGAAACAGTGTGCATGGCTGATTATTATTAATGACACTGTCAGGGTGTTTGGGAGAGCTACAGGTGTGCTGCGTGGTTGTGTCTTGTAATAAATGATGCATCAAGAATATGTTTCACCCCTTTTCCCATTCTCGCTGCTGTTGTTCCCACCCATAACAAGCTCCAATCTTCTTATGATGATATATAAAATATTATTATGACTCTACCGTCTCCAGGTCTTTGGGCTATAATCTCGGTTGGAATACCGTGGGAAAATCATGCTATAACCAACAGAAGACCGATGGTTGAGATTAGCAGACTGTCATCCAGACATTCCCATTTCCGTATCCATAAAACTTCATATCAGTCCAGTTGCTTTTCCAAGATTTTAGGATATTCTCGACACTGACAGTGAAAGACGTTTCATGAACGCCAAAAGCGTAAGCCGAAGGACAGCGGAAAAAACGGAGCAGGAACCTGCGTTGAATGATAAAATTCAATTCTTCGGTACGACTATAGGAGTAATGTCTATCCAGCATATTATATTATTAAAAATTTGGCCACCACCATGTTACGAGTTTCCTGGAACAATATAGCGTGATTTTTATACGTTGTTTCAGAGGTATACTACAGGTAACCCTTCGTGTGTCTTTGCTCTCCATTTTTGGGTCATGTTAAGGTATTCCTGTTTTCTTTTTTGACAGTGTTGACGATTATGATAAGTAGACTAGTAAACATGACATAAATCTGCATTGTGTATTTACTTATTATTCTTTCTATTTCCTCTCCAAGACAAGCAGTAAATTGTTGCATCCACCACCGAACCGAAGCCAGGCTAACATTCGTTTGTTATTTCTTTTTGAGGAAAGCTCAGCTTTTCCGGGATTTCGTTCAAAGACCTTTTACTAGAGTATACAAATGATACGGTTACATAACTTTTGGAATGGACGCATTATCATTCATTTGAGTAGCGTAGATGTAGCACGCAAGATATTTACCAGGTTAAAATGTCCATATTGACACAGGCACAGGATTTGTGTGTTTGATAAAAACAACGTGGCTCGCGGTGTCATAAATCTCGTTGAATACACACTCTCCAACTCGTTTAGGCTGTATGTGGCAGGGGTAATCTTGTGGGGACCATATTCGCCAAAGAGTTGAGTCATATGAAGCGATGTTGCAGGATGTTATTTTTTTAAGATTTAGGTCGGTGGTTCAAAGACATTTTTATTATCGGCGAGTAAAGGTAGTCTCACAAAAAATAAGGTGATTACGACGTAGACGTGGGCTGTTCGGAGGTTCCTTATGAAATGTGGAAATATTTCAGGAAGTAAACCTCCAGGTTAACTTGACCTCTGGGACTTTCATCTTCGCTCCAGTCCGAATCATCTCTCGCGTGACTCCCGTAACCCACATATTCTGTTGAGGTATTCATATGCATCAAATGGCTTGTTGATATTTGCATAAGAATAAACTTACATGCCTGAAAATTGTACTCGTAATATGGTCATACAGCTTCCGTAAGAGGATTTACAAATCTACAAATGGTAAAAATAGCCTAGTTTTTTATTTATTTTTCTTCCTCATGTGTCTTGCAAAAGCAACAACTTATAAATTTGTCAGTTCCATCGGACGGAGTCAATGGCCATTACTCCGTCATCCTTGTCTTCTACGTTGAAAATAAAATGACGAGGAGTGTTCCTGTATTTCTATGTGGGATGCGGAATTTCACTGATCCGAAGTATTAAACTGTATCCGGTATACTTTTTATTACGTTAAGACAAGAAGAATCATTATGATTCTACGAATTGTTTCATATGGCACATGTATTAAATTAGAGTGAACATCACAGGCAGAAGCATCTTATTTTCACTGTACTTCAACTTATTTATAATTTCTATGATCCGTTTGTAATCTGCATACTTAATATGTACATAATATTTTCCGGCTTGTCCATATAGCACATACGAATGACGTATTTACACATACAAACGGATGTATTTAGTGAAAGCAAGGCCGCAAAATTTTATTCGCATTAGATGTGGGTGGCATGTTGACATCCGCTGTTGAGATGGGGAAATCACCATCAGACTATCTGTCTTGTTATTTTTGACCTAGTTGTCTATTTTTGGAATGAAACGACACAATGACAAATTCATCGACCAGACCAGACCAGACCCGTAAAATCTAGTTAGGTTCATTAAATATATGAAAGTACTGCTTTCGTGCTGTTGCTGTCTTTGGGAGAGCCGAATCCAGGAAGGTGCATGGTATATGTTTTCTGGAAGAGAATGAATGGACCACAAAATGATTCATCACGTGTTGACGTGTTCATGCTTCATACAATATATGGGCAGCAATACGTCACCTCACACTTCACGTTCACAATAATACTACGTTATAATGCGCAAATTTCCCTACATCTTGTGCTGACATTGATACCTCCACATTTAGAGCAGTTCTAAACTAGAATATTCGTGGTTGACAGAAATATACAGAAAAGTTGAAAAAATAGCGACTAAGCGCTGTACTAATTTAGGAAATTACTATATGCCTCACACAACGTCAGATAATACCGGGACAAAAATAACTTTTCATTCACGAGAACGAATTGTTAACTTTCCAACCCTGTACAAAAGTATGCAGTTGCAGATGTAGCTCACTCATTGTAAAGTCAAACCAAAAATCTCAATGTCGAAAGGTGACTAGGAAATTCGGAGTATAATTTCCTTTTATTATCCATCGGGCGCTTATAATAATACATCCAATGTGCTATTATATATGCTTTGGAAGTCTTCTACATTTAAATGCAAAAACCCTGTAATCCTTGCGCGTCAGTCTCCCTCTGAGTTCCGAGAATATGATCATATTGCGAACGATTGCATAACCCTTCTTCTGCCTGGGGAGCTCTAAATGTATTTTTATGTGGGTTTGGAGAGTCGTATTGTCATGTTCACTAATCTCCTCATCTCGCACTTCCTATAAAAGTCACTGCGCATGCATCCATCCGCAGTCGTTTATTTGGCTAGGGAAAGTGCATTTACGATAAAAGCACAGTCAAACAAATAAACCAAACTACTAGGAATTCTATGAACGTGCCTGCATTACGTGTTCCTATTCTCAATCCTCCATATCTGAGCAATATTTTTTTCAAAAAAATTTATATAGGGTGAAACTGAGGTCTTTTACTAGGTTGCAACTACTACAGCATATTTTAATGGACTCTGTGCTTTCGTTAAAGGTTACGGTTATAAAAAAAGACATAGATAGCTACACGCAGTATTGTGACCTAGGGCAAAAGTAATGGAAATGTCGGATTCATTTACTCAACGACTGCGACTCTGGTTATCTCATACTCTCACGACGTGACCGATACCTAACTGAAATCCGAACATAATCTTCCGCTACCGCATTGATGCCATCATATGACCTGTGTATTTAACGCATAAAGAAAAGAGGCGGAGATAAAATTCTGAGAGAAAAAAAGTAGTAACGCCACCGCACTTTATTGTGAATCATAACCTTAATGCAAGCATTTCCAACATCTTTTGCTGGTATTCTTCCAGAGCCTCTTGCCAAATTGATGTTTACTTTACGAGCTTACATTGCATTGCAAACCACTCTTGAACATCAAGCTTTTTGCTTAAAAAATAAATAGTTATCACCGCAGTCTCTAAAAGTCTAAATTACTTGAATTTTCTTTGGCAAGAAGCCTGGAAGGAGTGTTGAACTAAAAAAATGTTCTTTTACAATAAAACTCAATTTTACATCTGTGTGCCATTACCGGTATGTCAGAGGACCCATCATTGTCGTATACATAACATATGCATAACATATATGTAGGTACCTTGCCGGATTTACATTTGGAGTGGGAGTATTTCAAGATTATTCACTGGTGAAGGTTCCTCTGATGTCTTTTGTGTCTGTGGGAGACATACGGTTCCCGAAGGGACAGCTCGATGAAGATCTATTAGGTTGGCTTAACTTTCCAAGAGTTGTCCTTGCCGAGGTGAAGTTTTAGTAATCGCAACTGAGTAATAAGATGGCTCTATCCCAATCACCTCCAACATAACCTTAAGAGAGCATAAGCATATAATTAATGAAATAGGCAATCGTGTGGATTGCTTCAAACGTAAATATAGAGCATGTCATAATCATTGAATTGGTTTTATATTATATTCACCCGGAGATACGCAACCTGATGCACTCACTAAAGTCTCTACTCGCCAGTATGCTTTATTTCCACTATTGTTTTTCAAAAACTTCCCAACTTTTCTCTTAACGATTTTACTCTTTTTTATGTTCCTTCCGCCAAGTTGGTGAAAGCATTCTACTTTCTCAGCTTACTTTTACCACTTGGGCAAAGTAATATTTGCATAGCACGCAAAACACGACTCATATTACGAGTATCGTGTATGTATTTACTTTTCTCAAATTTGCGAGCGCGTCCCGCGTCCGTCTTGGTGATAGAAACGCGTACTTTTTTTTCTCTCAAAACAACATCCGTATGCAGAGCTAAAAGCCCCTCAAAATTAACGTGCCAGCTAAATATTCAGGGTACGTATTGTTCAGTTTTTCTTTAAATTGGCTCTGGGAATGTGCTAAAGGAGGAGGCAAAAAAAGAAGCAGGGAAGCTGTCTTTTACACACGTATCCTTCATCTTTGTGTTTGCACGACTTTCACTTTGTTTGCAGTTCAAAAAAATGTGAAAAGGAGCTCAAAAAGGATCAACACAAACGGAGAGGCGAATGGGAGTTGTGTGTAGTATAGTGTTGTAGCACTGGCATTGCACTCGACAATCTCCTCCGAGTGAAGCATGCCACAGTGGCTGCTATGGGCTCACTCTCAGTCACTGATCTCACACGACAAACAAACGGAGGGAGCTCAAGTTTTCTTGAATTAATAGACATATACTTCTAGAAACGGTCACACATTTGCAGTACACAACAAAGGACAATTTACTAAGTGGCCACGAATGATATAATGTAGATGTCTATGTTAGAGTACTATATTTTGTATATACATGCCGAAGGATATATACCCTTACCGCAACACCGTTAGGTGAGGAGTGTTCGAGGAATGATTACTAGTGCGAGCGCGTTATAGTTTGTTTGCCTGGTGCTGTGATTTCCCATGCAAGTAAATAGAAATGGCTTCCTTTCCTTTTATCTTCCTGTCGTGGCGCACACAACCTTTAGAATAGAATTCCATTATTCACGGCGGGGAGAGATCGTACCGAGAAACAACAATGAAATGAAGTGGCTTTACACACACAGAGTTACGTTGCATATTTTCTCTCTCGAGAAGAGAAATGCATGAAAATGTGGTGAAGGTGGAATACTACCGCTGTACCACAAGGTTCATTGCAATATGCTGTGTTGAGCGAGCGCGGAATTCTGGAAGAGAGTGCCATGAATCCACTATCTGACTTTTGTACATTTGTAAGTATCACGTCACACGTATGTGTTGTGTACCAATTACTTACAGCTGCTCTCTGTCTTGTTGCTTTTGAGAAATGCGTGTTTTGCTCCTCTCCCTCTCTCTCCAACTCCCGAACATCCTTTGCTTTCTCTTGCGAAGAGAGGTGTGTATATATTCGTTCATTTCGAGGTTTTCCCCATTTACGACTTCTACTAACACAGTTATGTGCTATTGCATAATGGATGCCCTTGTCCCTGTACCAAAGAGGAATTTATCAGGCTGTTGCCACATCGTAATAAATGCTCGTGGTGACAAAAGTAGCAAGGTCTTCTGCATGTTGCATGCAACCAAGTATGACTAACGATACAAATTTTCGAAGTTTTCGACGAGTTGAGCAATTCAAATTATTATTCAAAATTGCATAACTACTTACGAGTAGGAGGATTATGAAACAAGTAGCTACTTTACGACTTTTATATGCTTTATATGCTCGTGTAGCCTGCACTGAATGCAGTTAGATCACAGATCGATGGGTAAAGTTTACTGAAAGGCTGGCTGAGCTCTGGGCATTCTAAAAAACGACAAGTCGTCAAGTGCGTTAGAATGTGAGGAAGCCAAAATCCAGGAAGAAGGAAATAACAAGTGCAGTGATTGCCCAGTAACAGTACCAAACTGTCATCGACTTTATCCTTATTATTTTGAGGAGTACTCTCTATCTATTACTTTTCAAATGTAGTGTAGATATCGGTATTGTGCCATTCTCCTCGTCCTCAAAAAAAAATTCTGCAGGAGACGTTACGTTGATTGTGGATTTTCTTTCACTTATTCGCTGCTATCACATCAGCAGGCTTTTCCCATTTGTCAGCCTGTTCAACGTTGTCGACACACGGATCCCCGCGTAAGGGGTTTCAAAGGCTTTTCTCCACGTCATGCACACATCCAAATATATATATTGCGGCCGATCTCTTGTGCGGATCGAATGGACATCTTAAAGCTCCACATAATTTGTCGGGCTTTCTCCTACATACATACATGAAGCGCAAGGACTGTTATTTTCTCTCCCTCATGCTTGGAAATACGTTAAATGAGTATGTGTGTGCGTAGTGCACTGTCAGAAAGTCGCGTCAGTCAGCGTCTGTCCCCCTCAAGGGACTTCGCAGAGCTACAATATGGAATAGGCACAGCACTCAATTAAAAGGAGTGGGACTGGCGCTGAGGCGAAATATACGCGCTCATGAAGCTTTTTCGTAGTGGAGAAGAGGAGAAACATATTTGGAAACAACGTGCATCGTGTGCATACTTGGTTTCAGTTTAGCTGAACTTCTCCTCGTGCAATATATAAGTACTAGTGTGCACGTTGCGTCTCTAGGTTGATACTGTAATTTGCACGTAATATGAATCTATGTGAGTGAAAGTACGATTTAGCTCTCTCTCTCTCTTCATTCGGAGTTCAGCGAGTGTTTTTCATTTACACTATTTCCACTTCACACGAGAGAGAGAGAAAAAAAACTTGCTGCATGTTGCTTTCTCTCTCGTCAAATTTCCCCTTGATGAGATGCGACGTGATCGATGAGTGTGGCTGCGAGTTTGCTGCATGGCTTCGTTCTTCGCCACCTAATTTCCCGCTGAGTTGGGCGAGCGAGACAATGGATGTGTACATGGAAGACATTTCTCTTTTCGTAAGTAAAGAGAATAGAGGAGAGGAGAGTATCTCTGACCAGCAGTGGTGGTGGTGGCTCCATGAAAACAAAAAAGTAGCCTGATGATTTACTCTATAAGCTTTATCTTTGGTGTTCACTTAATGTTTGCTTGAACTACTCAAAAAAAATTGTATGGACAAGTTAAATCCATTCCTGCTCTTTGCGACTTACGCGTTATGAAGGAGGGAAAACAAGGGAAAAGGTGGAAAGGGAAATTGTTGTTTCTCAAAGAGATCTCATTTTAGATTGTTGTCTGGTTTTTGTTATATTTTTTCTCCGTTTTACATTCTTTTATTGGTCAGTTCGACAATATGCACATGCTTTTTCTTGGCGTTCTGTAACGAGCAGAACGCGCTATGAAATCGGTGGAGCATAATGAAAACATGTATGTATGAACCACTTGGAGTTTTCCTCTCCCCGTTTGAAGTAAGTTGGGGTTTTGAAATGAAGGAGAAGCGACTGATTCGGGGGGAAACGCAGGATATTGGATGTGCCTGCTTGTCTCAGTGTTAGCTGCTGAGTCAGGCGAGTTGGTGGCCGAGCTGGAAGCTGAATATCTGCGAGAGCCAGATGTGCGAGAGCTTAACGGGAGATGGGATCCACGATTTTGATGGAGGGAGAAATCTGCACACTTTCGTCTGATACATTTTCTTGGTATGTATGTGACCAGCATTGTAGATTTTGTGGACTGAAGAAGTTGAAAGGAAACGTGCATCCTAACTTCTAACTTTCACTCAGTCCTTATCCTCCAAAGAATATGTGTGCCACTCGCACACATTCAACATTATCTTTCATAAAGGGAGTAAAACAGTTTTATACTTCAATTTATCCGATTTCCCTTCGCCCAAAATTATTGTTCTACCTGCCATTAGCCCCATTGCATAAGAACATTAAGTCAAACGACATCTTTGCCATGTTATATGGTATGCTGCATTAATTCATGATCATTCCACTTTTCTCCTTGCTTCATGTTTTAAGCACTTGTTGAGATTTCTGCCTTACTTAAGGATGCAGCACACAGAGAGTGTAGGTGTATATATATATATATATATATGCAGAGAGAACCTTACCTGAAATAAACTTCTTGGAGTACGCATATAGAGCATCTGTGAAGGATATATATATATGGCAGTGATGATTTCACGATTCTGTATTCACTCATGAACTCGTTTTGATGCAAACTGTTTCCCCAGAGATAGTTGAATACGAACGAGGTTACTTACAGCCGGACTGTTTCAAGACAGATCTCGCATTCTAAGAAAAACCTTATTCATGGCACACTCGACGTATATAAATGTTCTTGAAATGTTCAAAACATAGTGCCCTAGTGTCCGTCAAGGCTTGTGAAATAGAAGAAAATGATACAATTTGACATTAAAGTACTCGTGTAGCGTATCGCATACAAACATTCTACTTTCACTCTTTCCGCATCCAGAACAGAAGCAAAGTAGCTGCGTTGAATATAAAAGAGGGCACCCTTCTGTCTTCAGCTTTTCTCACTGTTTTTCTCTTTCTCCAAGGAAAACCTCAGTTCCAATCTGAACATGTACTTATTAAGCTTTAACATTGGAAATGGAACGAGGTGAACTGCTTGTTCGAAAGCTTGAACCTTATCTTCGTCGAGAGTTTGCTCGTTGTCGAACACAAAATTGCCAATGGAATACAGAATTCCGCGTGCATTATTGTCGGAAGTATTGTTATGGGGGATGAAGAGGAGAATATAATATCTGGAGAAAAATCGTTTATTCAAACATTACATGATCATTGATACACTTTCCACAAACCTTATTTGTTGAAATTTAATACACTGAGATGAAATGTGGAAAATTTCCAGATAAAATCCACAAAGCTTGCAAAGTACCGTATATTTTAAACACGGTAGACGACGCTGAATAGACCATACAGCTACAGATTTTCCACCATTTTCGCTAATAAGTATGCAGATTGCTCTGATCTGATTTATACCATTATGAATTTCAGAATACAGAGCGTATTGAACTTTAAACTTGTATCCTTCATCTTCCCCGTCATTAATGGCTCATCGCTACATTCCAGTTCTCATACTCAGCATGAGAGTTTTCCTCATGGATAGATTATTTTCCTTGGGACAAAAAATAAATATCGGGGGTTTCTGCTCTTTGAACAGATTTGGGGGTTCTTTGGCAAACTTGAGAAAGCTCTTTATCTGTTTTTCAATAAGAAATACTTTGTGGGGATTGTGTAGTACAAATGCGAAAATGTCTCATGCTGTATAATAAGAGCACACGAACTATAAATAGACATAGTGCACATATATGACAGGTGAAAGTTTTGGATACAATCTGCTACTTATTAGTTTTGGAATAAGAAGATTACATAAATAATACCAGAACATCCGAAGCATTCGTCCATTTTGACGATTCGCAAGATCCAATTCCTGTCCCCCAACCTTTCTTGTCTAGAAGCAAACAACTACTAATAATTCCTTATGCGTGCAATTTCAACATTTCAACGTGTAAACACAAGACGGAAACTCCTAAACCTATATTCTCTTGCATATGCCAGGCACCAGGTGAAGATCCAGATTTACATGATAGCGCCGCATAGAAACTTCCAATAACACATTTATGACTCAACGCTTGGTTGAGTCATACAAGACATGTGTGACGAAATGTAAGTTATGTATCAGGTGGCAAGAGCCAGGTAAACGCACTATACAGCGCTCGCCCACGAAGCGAGAAGACGTTTCCGTCTTCAGTTTCCATTTTCAAGACGTTTACTTTGTTGTACTCAGCCGAAAGCTGTAAGTCGAACTACACATGCACGAAAGCAATTAACGTGTTTGCCTCTGGTAAAACTAACACTAATTATTCAAATTTTCCACTTTTCCAAATTATGGTGTATATATGTGTGCCTATACATCGTTCAACATTTGTGCACCTTTACGTAGGCCTGGAAAAATGACTCACGGTCCTTGGCTTTTGATTAACAGAGTTAACAATGTGTCATATATGTTCGCATACCAGTTCTATATGTGACTCCTTACAACTTTTGTCACTTTCTCAAAGACTATATCTAAGAACCAAAAGGGATTTGCGTCATGTGCCTGAACTGAATGAAACGACACCTTACTCAAAATTAGTCGCCCTCGATGTTCTGTCACGAACCTCAATCAAACTCTCTAACTTCATGAAGAAATGCATTAGAACGATATGATCAAAGGTGTGCTTTGCGACAACTCAACTCACTTGCAAAACCAGTGCACGTGTCCGATGCCGAGGACGTTGCCTGCCTGACTCAGCAGAGGCTATAAATTTCTTTTGATTCGGAAGTACTTTTCGCCATTTCATTCTGAAATTTTAACAACCTTCAGTAATGACATGCTTGACGAGCAACCATAATACTGAAAATGACATTACATTGAATTATGTCCCTTTGTATTGGGACTTTGAGACAGGTACAGTATACATTCTAAAGAAATCTGCATCATTACTAAAAGGTCATCTTAAAAAATGGCTACCATGCTACAGGCAAGTCTAGAAGTCTACCATAAACTACGCCATTACCGTAAAAAAAGTTGGAGCATATATTTGTCAATTTGGGGCAAACTGCAAATTGAATTTGTTGACATTATCGTGCGTCAAAGACTTTCCTATTGATCAAAGCTTTCATATTCATATTTGTCAACTAGTCGGAAGAAAGTACGGGGGAGAAAGTTCACACTGTCCTTTTAGTTACAAAGATTCCATTCACTTTGTACACATTCGTGTGTTTTGAGTCACAAAAAGTTTATACTTGGAAGAAGAAGAAGGTGTTTTCTGGTTCAAGAACAAAACAAGTTTTGCTTGGTAGGAGGTTGCTTCTGTTGTTGACACTCACATATTATTACAATGTCAAAGCAATGCTTGGTTGGCTCACCCGTATTGATGCCTTATAAAAAGAGAGGAGTTTATATTCAGACATGCCTTTTTCACAGCCGTCAGCCAAATTGTCGCTCTGGATTCGGGATCCTTGTGTGTGTGCCTCCTCACACGTCCTAATAGCATAAGAAAGGATGTATATGCTTTTTCCAAGTAATATTCCTTCTTTCCAAACATCTTCTTTTGTGTGAATAAAAAACAAGCACAAATTCCATTTTCATACATATTTCCCCCAATATTCAATTGAATATTGTAGATTACTTTTAGTGGCAAAGTATAAGGGTGTTAACTAGAGCAGAAAAGGAAAAAGAAGTCTTTTGTTCGAACATTTGTATCATCCACACTCGGCTTTTCTTCAAAACAGCTCGAGAAAAAAAGGCTCTCCTTCAATATGTCATGCACTGAGTAACAAGCACAATGTATTGAACTCCTTCTTTTGCGCGAGCTCATAATATTTTGCAGCAGGCAGCGTTATAGAATATAGCATGCTTAGGTAAATGCATTAGTGATGCAGTGGTTCTTTTCTTCCACGCAAAAATGGAGACTTTATATAATTTTATCAGACAAAAGTAGTTTCACAGTCTCTATGAAATTTTCATTCTTAAACTTAATATAAAATGGCAAATTCTTACAAAAAGGATCCGGCGCATATCTAACACGATACGATGTAACATTGACGTTGTCTGTGTAGCTCATGGTAAAAACACTTCGACAGATGTAGAATCCCATTTGAATTTTAAAGAGCACTTTGAAAGGTGATAGTGATGAAAATGAGTTGTTCCTCTTTTCACGCCACTGCGTTTACACCACCATTGCATTACAGTGGTAATGTGAACAGCGTCTGATGATGATAAAAGCTTCAAGGAAAACAAGGGGAATTTCATGGTTGTGTTGAAGACGCGACATTTTAATGTCTACGTCTACGTGTGTAGATACGACAGAGAGAAGTCACTAAAGTGTGCATAAATGCTCAAAGTAAATGGATGCCTACACACTTTTCGTACGTATATAACAAGTAGCAGTATACATTAGTTGAGAAAGTGGAGAAACGTGCACATACCTTTCCCTTAGAAAGTTTGTTGATGGGACGAAATGAAATTGGAATTTGTCACAGGAAGTGACAGTGAAAAGCCCTCGGAAAATCGCTGACACTTGTTCAAATTCTTGATATATGCAAAAGCTACATCGTGAGCACGATGATGAATGACTTACGAGATTGAATGCTCTTGCATATCTCATGTATCATTTTTCGTCGGCAGAGATGTGTGTCTGTGTCTGTGCGTGCGTCTTGACGGCATGTTTCAATCATCTCAATCGAGCTGTCACACAATATTCGCAACCGGGAGAGAAAATTTCGTGCAACAGTATGCAATTTTAGATGTCGTCTTTCAGATATCTTTGTAAACGAGCAAAATACTCTTCACTTCGAAGAGGCTCAGCTACTCTTGTAATCTAATCTCGTTGATGAAATAAGTTGCTGCACATGTGGGAAGTTGTGATTGACTCAACTATTGAATTTCAAAGCCAGCCAGACCGAAACCGATTTAATAAATGTCTTTTATTTGGGCTATTAAAAAGTAATTCGTTATAGAATAATATATATTATAATGTTTTTTATGTTGACTTGCAGATTCAAACTTTGTGCTGGGAAATGCACAAGTTACTTCTCATCCCATTGTTTACTGCTCAGATGGATTCTGTGAGCTGACGGGCTTCCCAAGAGCTCAGATCATGCAGAAGGGCTGTGCTTGTAAATTCCTGTACGGGGTGGACACGACAGACGAGCAGAAAGCTCAGATCGAGAAGGCTTTAGAATTCAAGACAGAGCTCAAGATGGAAGTCATTCTGTACAAAAAGAGCAGTACCCCATTTTGGTGCTTGCTCGATATCGTCCCCATCAAAAACGAGAAAGCAGAAGTCGTCCTCTTTCTTGCCTCTCACAAGGACATTACACACACGAAAACTGTGGAATTTTGTGATAACATGTATGACTCAGGTAAGGACAAGGCTTGGAACAACAATCCTTACAACCATTCCATTCAATTTATTATGTTCCTTTATTAGTTGAAAAGTAACAGCATTTCGCTTCACGTAAGTGATTGCTTGATCATAACCCATCACCAGTTGCGATGTAGGCATTACTATTATCCGTATATATAGACCTCATATATCCAACAAGAGAAAGCCACACTTATTGTACTTAACGATTAACTGCACCTTGTGAGCCAGACGACGACGACAACACGAATGGAATCTGAATAAATCGAAGCTTGTTGAACAATATGTGCGGGCATTCATATGGCCCATTTTGGATTTGCTCCAATTCTCTAATAAGAAAGTGCTTTCTCCACAACCTGTTCCATTAGGTAAATTATTTTTTCTCCTCTACCAGGAATAATAATTACGTTTCGCGACAAAGACTAAAAGTATCCGAAAGAATGGGAAGAGTGCAGGAGTGAAAAAAAGCGATAGTGTGCGACCGATTTCCCTTCTTCTATGTTTCTTCATTCATTCGGCAGAGGATGGATTGTTGGTGAAAGTAGAGTGAGTGAGAGAGAGAGAGAACGAGAGTAAACTTCATTTGTCTCCGCTCTTTCTTTTTTATTTTCTACCCATTCTCATAACATTTTCATACGGTGGGGAAAAAAGGCTAAAGAAGACGAAGACAGGAAAAGAGTTGTGGAAGAGTGGGAAACGGAGAAAATTCAGCGGGAAGACGTACGTACCGTGTAACCATATAGCCAGTAGTATATGCTCATTACAATTTCCTAGGAGGAGCTCAACCAACTTTAGATGAGCGTGCTTACTACGCTTAAGACTAGATGCTTGAGAGATGAAAGTTTTTTTTGAAGCAGGCAAGAAGCATCATTGAAATAGGAAAGGGGACGACGACGACGAAGTAGTAAAAACGAATAAGAGAGAAGGTATACTAAAAGGCAAGTCTTCCCCCCCCACACACACGCTAAGTTCCGACTCTCTCTTTTTTACTCTTGTTCTCCTCTCATCTCTCGATTTTTGTCCTCATTTTTCCAATGCAACAAATCTAGCAACGCGATACGTTTACTCGCCTTTCTCTTATCCTTTTTACCAGTTTGCATGTATCTTCACATATGTATACATGTTACTTTTATAAGTATACTGTATTTGTAGATGTTGATTTCACTGCCTACTCATATCGCAGTACCTTTCCTTTATGTACTGTATCATATTACTTAAAATGAGGTATGTATAAAAACAGTCCACTCTCACCTTACTTTTTTGTGTTACGTCTGTAGTCAAAATCTAAAAAAATACGCAGCCCGTTTCATTCTTTTCTTTAACTTTTGGCTTTAGATTAATGTAGTGTTGGCGAGTTTTGCGTGGACGAGTTTGCATACGTACGGAGGGAGATGATGAGTTGGTCGTTTTTTTGTAGAGTGCATTAAACAAGCATGTCTCATGCCTGGTGGCTATCTCCAAAAGGCTGCTAGACACATCGCTACAAGAGAAGTTGGCGGAAAAGATGTACTACGCATTGTGTGCGTTTTCTGGCTCGTTCGTATGTATGTGCTCAACTAGCTTTACACGTTCAGCGTCACTAATACTAATGAGATGACAGTCTTGTGACACCATTATACCAGTCCTTCGCTTTCACTCTGAATGAGTTCTCTAAAAAGTATACAATTTTCCTGTTTTCAGAGGAGAAAGATAACGCGAGTATCATGTTGAAACTGACAAAAGTCTGGTGAAAAGGAGCAGCATGACGAGATATCACTAGTTTTCACAAAATTATTTTTCTCTCTGTACAAGTGTTTCCTCCCCTCATGCTCGCCTGTTGGATCACTTTGTTGAAATTGTCGGAGGAAAAAGAGCACGCCATACAATGTATAGAGAGAGAGAGAGATTGTTACGATACTCTGAAGCTCTTTTGCTGGAGCTAAGGATCGGCTGGGATAATTGCGCTTTTCTCCTAATTTGTTTTCTGCTGAGACTTTATAGAAAGAGAGTTGGTTGAATTATGTATGTAGCTCTTGTATTTCAAATGTTCACATCAAACCCGTCGCAACAAAAGTGTACTCTCCTTTTTCAATCAAATGACCTTCCCTTCAATGAACTATGTATCTTCTTCCTTTCTCCTGTAACCTGTGCATAAGGAAGTGTACTCGAAGGAACTTTGTCAGTAAATCTAGTGTGTTCTAGGTTCTAGCGAGGATATATAACTCAAATTGGTTGACGAAGGAAAAGTTTGTTAATACGACCCTCGGTTAACTGTGTGAATTTTTCCTTCTGTCACGCAGTCTCAAACTCATCAACACAAACTACTTTCATTTACTTAAAACCGAAATCCAGCAAACTGTACAATAACTTTCGTTTTCGGCGGTAGGCAAAAGTTTGGGCGTAAACTGTTCGTGTGGAGAGTGGATATAGGAGCTTTGTTAACATAGACATAATATTGTAAAAGGAAGGATGCGTGCCGTTTTCCACAAAAATGACAGTACATTACTTGAGTTACGAAGAGACTCCAGCCCAAGGCTTGTACTATGTGAGGCAGAAGAAGTACACATATTTGTACCATAAAATAAACACTTTAGGTTTTCTTCAAGGTTGAACTCTTTAGAAGAAGAGTTTCCTTCCAATAAGCTCAAAAACTCCGCACTCCATTAACTAACGACATTGCACATGTTTTTCCATTCAAAAGAAAACAGAATAATAGAATGGATTTTGAAGGTGTGTGCCGTCCTGGGGCAATGTGGATGTGGACTGCTTTCACCTTCACCTGAATCGCTTTTAGTATTCACTACTTGCTTTCTGTTAGAATCTAGGAACTCTGCTGGTAGTTTGGCTGGATTTAAAAGTTGTAATGAGAAGATCATTGTTTAACGGTCGTCGTCACTCTCGGAGTGTATATATGCTGCCTTTCAATATGCGTGACAGGTGCTATGTTGTCACTTTTATGTAACGAGTTTATTATTTGAAGCACCAAAAATAGTGAATGCTTCTAAATGACGCAAAATGGTTCCACGAGGAAAGATTACAAGTGCATTGTAACGTAACAGTTGTGAGTTTTTTTTATCTCTTTTCCATAATGTATATTGACAGCCCACTTGAAGGATTACCTGAAATGTGTCTTCCAAATTAAATCTGTCTGAAGTTTTTTCATATGTCTGGAATCGAGGATTATTTGAAAAGATTTTTAGAAACTTTTCTAACATTACAAATGCATTAAGTGAAGAGGAATATAATAAGGTACATACTGCTGCGGTCGAAGAAAGCAAATACTCATCTAGACTCAATAGTTCTTATGAATTTCGTGATCCTGAAGTACAAATATATTCCAAGTATTGTTGCGGATATGCCATCCACATCCTAGCCACAGTATTACTTTTGGTATTAAAGTCTGATTTATTTGCTCGTAATGCCAATGCACGCCCCTTTCGCTACCTCTTGTACTTATTAAACTCCCACGTTACCCTTCAGATGACAGTAGTAATTTATTTTCTATTGGCCCTAGAGTGGAAGTGGAATAGCAACCTTCTGCGAAGTGCAAGAGTAAAATAATTATGAACCAAACCAACTTTTCGTGGGGAAATAACCTGTTTAAATAGTGTTTGAATGAGTTGATTCGAACCTGTAAAACAATCTCGCACTATTGCATCACAGCTCAGAACTTGATATTCATGGCCGAATGAAAACTGTATAGAAAATGTGTTTGAGGTTAAAAATAAACGAAGTGGGATTACATCCTACAATAGCTTAGTGTTTGAGAAAGAAAAAATTTCGCAAAAATACCTACATACTACTACCATATTCAACAGCGTTAGTCATTACGAAATTTTAAAGGCAAATAATGATTGCGGTAGGATAGATGGCACAATCACGAAGTGGCAACGGGAGAGATACCAAAAAGCCCCCATTACTGATTGCTTCCTCTCGCTTCCGGGGTAATGTAATGTACAACTTAGCTTTTCCCCCGCTTTCCTTGACGCTTATCGTGTTGTATGTGGGTGTTAGGTGAAGGTGTTGTGCTGGGATATGACTCCCGTGGGATGATGTGTGTATGAGCAAAAATAGTTCAATACTTTTCTTACATTTAACTCTCGAAGGGAGCAGGATCATTAGGGTTAATATATGTAGAGGAAAATGTGGGCATAAGTTGTTTTCATGAAGCGAAGGCACTTCCGTCAGAGAACGGTAGGCAGTTGCTTTTAAAGAAGAAAGTGTACATTTTAAAAAGCGCAATCGTTGTTGTTTCACCTTCACCAAAAAAACAATGACGAGGCAGGTGACACCACTGAATAATGGAGGAAGAAAATGATTGATAGCTGCGCAAAACTGGTGCATGCAAAGGTTCGATAAACAAGTAAACAACTTCCTTTGATTTTGACAATGCCAAAGTATATTAAAAATGAATCAGAAGCACGATCAGACTCATTCATAACTTTGTATACGAAGTGTGCATTATTTTTTGGGTCGATTCAATTTTCTACATACTCGATACGGCGATCAGTAAGTAAGTCAGGTGCACACGCATAATCTATCAACAGTTTTTTTCGGTGAAAGAAGGAGAGAGGTGCGAAATTCAATCGATATGCGACACGCGTTTCTCAATAAACTCTGATGAACTTTTCATGTTGAGCTGAATAAAAGTACGCAGCTCTATAAAAGTACATTAGCGAAACAAACTTCTATTCGTCTATGTGTGTCAGATGAAATATTATCTTATCCATTTTACACTTCGTATTGTTCTCCAAGGACTGGGATATACACAAATATCTCTTTGGTACGCTAATGTTTTCAAACTAGTGTCAAAATTAGATTACATTTCCCATTTGACTTTGGGAAAAACGTGTGCAGGTGTGCCGCATGTGTGCCACAAAATTCACTACTTCATTCGTGACATTCATTTTTTTCATACTTCGTTTACGTCGTACGCACAACGAACTGCGCGTTAAAACAAAACAAAGCATGCGAGTTTGATTGTTTTAAACCGGAGTATAAATAGATGGCAACTCCCCCTTTTAAAGCCATGCATTTTTAACAACTCCATTCCGATTATCTTGACTTTTGACTCAAATTGCCAACTTTCTTTCACAACGGAAAATCATTCTTAATGAGTCATAAATACTAAAAAAAAGTGGGGAATTCCATCACGCGAGACTTGGTTGGACATGTTGTGGGAGGAATGCGTAATGAATAAGTGTTACGAATAATTACAATGGTGAGATTTCCTCCAACTGACTTTGACTCATGTGGGAAGCATACATAAGAGAAAATCGGGTAGCTTTTAATATATCCTAATATGGCTTTCATATTTTCGGTTATCATAGGTCGTACTTGCTCATTTTTATGATTATTGGGTTTCACTCTTTTTCTGCTTTTTTGTATGCCAACGCTCGCAAATTTTGTGGCATGCTGAATTCCCATTCCCACATAATGATATCTTATACCCCTTTGTTCACCAACGAATACAAAATTGCAATTTCGGACACGAAGGCATATATATTCACATCACCTTGTTTGTGTTGAGTGAATGGTGAAAGGAATAGGGAAAAAAATCGCGTGAACCTTAGCATCTGGAATGTGCGTATGATGTATGAAATTACAGGTATGTATGTACACCTACTCTCGCTTTCGTGAAGTCGGACACGTGGACACGCACTTCCCATGAAATATCATGTATCTGAAAGAAAGTGAGTGTGTGTGCGAGCCACACACTTTCATGCGTCCGTGTCCTTATAATATAAATCAAGATTATTGAAGTTCATAGACTGGTTATAGAATCTGGAGAGAGACATATGTGCATACGAAACGTATATGACGCGTGGACGATCGTTAGAAGGATACGTACATGTCTAATAACTAGTATAGAATGAACACATGTTCGGTCAGCTATATGTGTCACGTCAGAAAGTACGACGGGAAGACGTGCACAAATCTGATCGTTTGCAGCTAATGTCAGCAGCGAAAATCACCTCCACGCGAGTTGTGGGGAGATGGAAAGTAGTGGGATCTAGATAAAGGTGAGCGACCTATCTTGTGACACGGGATGGATACAATGTTGTATTGTTTGCTTACTCACTTATTCATTATAACAACACACATGGAGTTTCCAGGCTGGTACGTCCTTTTCATCGAAAAAAATAAAAACTTTTTTTTCTCTCGCAGTAACTTTTGTGTGGAACACAAACTTTTCCCTAGCTTCTTTTTATAATCGTCCAACTTTCACTTGTACTTATGAAAAAGGCGTTATAAATAAATGCCAAAGAAAGCAGGTTACTCTTTGTGACGTATATGAATTGGATAATGCGTGTTATTATAGATACACACACCGACATTTCGCATGTCTGTGCACGCAGTTTACTAAATAATGTGTGAATGTGTGTCAAGAAGAAAGTTGTATTATTATTATTGTATAAATAAAGTTGGACGCACAGACCAACAGTTCAACACTTTCACTCACGCACATAACACGCATTCTAGCACACATGTGCGTATGGAAGAATATATAGATACATTGTGTTTAGGTATTTTTGTAATAATACAGATTCGACATAATTGCTATTCGATATCTTTTCTCCAGACAGCTACCTACTGTGATGATTGAAGTGTGGAATGTAGAGCACACACGAGTATGGCCAAATATATTCTGAACCCAATTTTTCACAAATAATTCCCCAAAGTTTGACGTGACAAAAAATAACGAGGGTAGACACTAGTGCAGATGGTGTGAGCAAATGGTTGATGATCATAGGCTTTGCGAATGAGGCAAATCGAAGTCGACGTGATCCTTATGATTCTTATTTCTTAATTTTCAAGAACTTTAATCTTCATATTCTTGTGTGCATATTTACGTACATATATCCCTCGTGTATTCCTATTCGCTTGTGATGGCCCAAGTTAAACAAGACATGTTCATGAGTTTAATGAATGAGCCCATGATGATCAGTAATCAAAATCAACCTTTTAGAGCGATTGCTGGCATCCTCAAATAGCTCCCGAGTTCAGAGGAGAAATATATAGGATTCCAGAGTCAGCAAGTGCACTTCAAGCACCGAACATCGTGGAATCATTACTTTTTACATAATAAGAAACTAATGAGATGTGATACGATGTGTGGTTTATGACCATTTTCTACAAACCAGGAAGCATTCTGAAGAGGAAGTTGGCGCTGGGAGTGTAGTGCACTTTCAATTTCTTGCCTAAAACTGACTAGGAGCTCTACGGAAGTTATTTATTATGAAACTGACTTATGAAATATTCACTACATAAGAACTTGTGTAGTTGAAATACAAAATATAGCATCTTCTTCCACTTCTTCCAATACCATTAATTCTACTAGTGCAAAAGGGATTCTGAAAGGAACCAGTTTATACTTTTCTAATAAATTGGAGTAGCATTTCGGAAGTAATTTGATTGGAAGAAAAACCATTTACTTTTCTGTGTGAATGATGATGATGATAGCATTAGATGGAACACTTTATTGATATGCTTCTATTTAGCCGTGTAGAACCTTCGCAGTTGCAGTTCTTTCAAAACAAGAAGTTTTTCACTGCCACTAAGTATATGATGCCATTAGAAAACTGTGCTACTTACATCTAATACTATTGTAAAGCCTATACTATTACTTGTGTCTCTATACAGTTAGAAAGAGCAGCTCCAAACACTATAAATGCGCATTATCGAAGTTACTTTTTTACAGTTTTATTTGCGATTAGAGTGAGGCATGCCAAACAAATAGCATTTCCTTCAAGGTTGGACAAGCAGCTAGATTAATCACGAGGTGATTTCCAGACACCTCTAAAAACTATGAAATGAGTAACATTTAGTTAGATGGCATGTTTTTAAAGACTGGCAATCATTAATCAATTTCCAGACACAGTGTGACTTTTTATGACGTGTAAGTCAGATCAGGCTCCCTTTGGAAAATATAGCACATCTTTTGACTTTTGCAGGTATTCATAAAAAGTAGACTAAGCAATTTAAATAGTGGCTCATCAGAAATGCCACTGAAGGTAGAAAAGAAAAGACACCCAAAGAAAAGAATGAAAAGATATATGCTTATGGTTATTCTTATTATTAATGAGCACAGGAAATCTGCAAAGGCTGGCCTACATTTTTTTACACAAAAAAATCCCGTAATTTAGAAGCAGGGTATTTGAATCTATGCGAGCGTAGATCATTTGTGAATTGTAAGTGCACGTGTATCATCTGTGTACTCTAGCTATATACGTAAATTACAAAGGTGGTTAGTTTGCATTTGTGGTTGGCAAATATATGTACCTGAGTCTTGATGACTGATAACCAGAACCAGGTTTTTGTTGTTCGGGGAAAGTAAATGGTGCCTGGCACTCCACCAGATTACTCTGAAAACCACATATTCTTGTTAGCGGGACGACAGTTGTAGTGGATTGTGGATGTTATCGCATAGCTTACATACCAACCTCAGTCAAACAAGGAAGAATGGAGGGTAGAAGAAGAAGTACGAAGAACAAAAAAAATCCGAGTTGAGCAGCAGGGCTTGCTACTTCTTTTCTTTTTCAGGAAACCGCGGAATTTCACCAAGACTGCATTCATTCGTGGCGTTGATGATGGCAGTATGAAATTATTAGACAGATAAAAAAACGTTTACTCTCCCTTATTCAGGCCAGGATATAGTCTTGAAGTTCGTCAACCTAAATAACTTTTTATTGTACTAATTCCACAGTGTGCGCATTAAGGTCAACTTATTATTATCTAAAAAATTAGCTTCCTTCATATATAATTTTTAGACACTACCATTTCCCCTTAAATCTGACTCCAGCAGTGAGTTATAAAATGCTTACGGATATTAAGTATTTGGTAAACATTGCTTGCAGACAAGCAAATAATACTCTCATCGTAAATGACGAGGGGATAATATAGTTTTATTGAAATGAGGAGGTCGCATTATTTAAGGAAAATAGGCCAACTGCGAAGGAATCATACTGGTTCAATTGATTCAGGAATGTTGCGAAAAAGAGTTCACTTCCTTTTGTGTTCGAAGAAAAAAGGGGACTTTTGCATGTGCGCAGCACGCATTATAGCTCCCTTTGTTTTCTCAATCTTATGTGAGCATATATACACAATGGAACGGAGAAAATGTCATGTGCCCTAAAATAAATTACTGCATGAAAGGACTGTAACAAGATGGCATGTAAGACTTTCCACTTGTGCATCCGATCTAATCTTTTCCGCAATTTGTCAGATACATGTGGAGCAGCTTATTAGAATGGAAATAAAGTGTACAGCTCTCCTCTCCTCTTTTTTATACGCCCTTATCCGACCGCAGGACTTGAAAAAAGTGTGAATACATGCTAGAGATAGTCTGGTCGTATTTTAAAGCTGACCCAATAATACAAATCACGCGTGCAAATCGGATTGGAAAGTTGGGATTGTGCAAGTGCTAAAAAATCAGCAATTCTTAAACTATTTTGCATACGCAGTCATTCCCCACATCCCCACAATCTCGTTTAAAATTACGTCATGAATATAAGATGAAAGGAAGGATAACACATTTTTATAAGGATGTCGTTCCAATTGAAGTGGAAGTATTATAGTCTAGTCCAGTAAGTTGTAGTTATATTATGCCGCTCCCCATCCATTTGTAAAACACATTATTATTTTTGCATTGTATTAGTGAGTGAAAGCTGTTCCTTGTACCAACAGTTGGCATTGCATACACATGCATTTTTAAATTGAGCTCGGGAACTTTTTTCCTTTGAACTAACTCGAAGTAATCCAAGACAATATGATGAATTTTTCTTGCTCTCTGGATTCCACATCGTCCGTGCGCACATCCCTCTCTCAAGGAGGAAAAGGTTGACAGTAAAAGTAAATCTGATTTTATGAGGATTCTTTTAACCTACTTTCTCTGTTTTATGATTTTGCAGATGTGTAAAAAAAGGTAGGTTGCGCTTCATGGATTCTCCGTTGCACGAAGAAAGCGGACATTTAAAAATGGTGCAAGTGGTACAAGGCAGCCAAGCTCGTTCTCAAAGAAAAAAATGGAGACACTTGGCTCATACTATATACTATGCAGTACACAGTTGTACAGCTTCCTATACTGAATGTCTTGTCATTTCTTTAATGGCTTATGGTGCCCTTGCTTGAAATGAGAAACTCGGAGAGAAAGAAAAATATACCGAGCCATTTTCATCATGCGCTCATAATGACAGCAGGGTGTTCTTGTGTAGTACGTTAGATTTTTTTTGTGTTGTCTTCATATTGTCTATGAACTCCTTCAAGATTAAAATGAAAAGGGAGAAAAGGTCTCTTGAAAAAGTACATAACAATCATTGGGAGTTCTTCTACGAAATGTGTGTATGCATGCTGAGGGTGAAGGGGGAGCTTAAAACACCGAATTTTCACTTCGTTGCTATCCATCAGTCTAGATGCTAGTCGAGTCAAGCTAACAGGTTGTAGCTATACATAATAGGCTTTCTTTTTGCTTCTTTTTCCTCTGAATCCTGCACAAAAACTCCTAAGAGCAATAACAACATTCCAACAAGGATTCGAGTACACACACGTTGGTAGGTAAACAGCAAGAGGTTTTTTTCTGGCTGTAAGTATACGTCAAGTACCATCTTCAGAGTATGCAGGTATGTGAAAGTGTGTGACTACGTGTGTATAATCCATATATAAAAAACAACTCGTGCTGCTAGGTACATTTTATGTTCTCTCTGGATACGATGATGGTGTGGTCGTGTCTGACGCAACAGGCCACTTTCAACGTGCTCTCAACCGCTTTTTTCCTATGTGGATTTTTATCAAGTTCGTATTCCTTCCACACCACTTTCACTTCTTCTTTTTTCCCGTGTAGTCAGCGACCGCACATAGGCGACGGGAGAAGAAAGTATTTTGACGGGAGTGTGGCAGAGAACAGGGAGAGAAAAGGCGGTTTGGATTTTTTTTGAGACAGAGAGAAGGAAAAAAAGTTTTCTTCCAGATGTTCAGATTATAACGAATGAAAATTTCCCTGCATACGAATAGATAAGTTATTTCGCTCAGCTCTACTCCACACACGTCCATCCAGAATTTTCTCATCATCATAATAATCATGCATACTAGCTGAAAATCTCACGGAGAATTGTCTGACTCCACTTATTAGACTATATGTATATCAGTGAGAAAGTATATAAATGTTGATGAATTATTCTGGCGTGCAGAAAAGTTCACCCTTTTTATTTTATATGTGTCTTTGTGTGCATGATATGTATTCGATGTTACAAGCAAGTTTGCTAGCGAACGTAAGAATAGAAGGGATTTTAATCATGAGATGAATAGTTGAAAGAAACGTCTGGATGGAACAGCTAGTGAAGGATGTGGATGAGCATGTGCATTTTTGTATTTTCCTGTGAGTGTGTATAACTCTGCCAGTACCAGTACCTTTCGCTGTCAACTAAAATCGTAAATTGTTGATTGTGGGTACGGCGTCCTACGGGAATTCGGACTTTGTGCGGAGCCGCTGCTTATTTATCAAATAAAATTTTCATGGCGTTTTGAACTTAACGCAAAAGGATCAGAGGGTCCTAGTAAATCCAGTGAGAAGGAGTAGGTTTGAACTGAAAGCTTGAGGTTTTGAACTTGAAACAGCAGAAAATTTACTCAAGGTTTTCAGAGCGGTATATATACAACTTGGAGATGTTGTATGAAAGGCATCCTTGAGATGTTGAGTTGAGCAGGCTGTCTATCGTTCCACAGAATTTTACAAGGTCCGTCCATAATGGAAAGTGCATGTCTCTAAATATTTACAGAAAGTACAAAAAAATCCTTGTATTAGCCTCTCCTACACCTTCCACTCCCAACTCCCACTGAATCAATATTCTTGCGAAGAGCTCTTTGCAGATTTTAGAAATCAGACGATATGTCTGCATCCGTGGACGACTATTTAGAACACAATAAGTGTTATGTGGTGTATATAAATCTCTTTAATTGTATTTTAAGCACTACATAACAATTTTTGCTCGAATTTAATCGCTCACCAAGCCAGGTTCGATATACCCTCAAGAGCTCTAACCTTTTAGGTGGCATTGTGTTGAAAGCCCACTTGAATTCACTGAAAACACTACAAATCTCTTGACGAAAAAGTCGGCATCACGCAACTCCATGAATAGTGAATAGAGTACTTGTGGAGTGAGCGGCTATCACTGTTATTCCTACTTTTCCATATTTCCAGCTCTCTTCTAAACTGCCTTACGTACTACCTTCTAACGCTCCACAAAGACTCTTCTTCCCTTTGCTCTTCAATGAGTTTTGCTTGTTGCCTCTTCCTGTTATGCCTCGAGGTATAACCAGACCCGGACTATATTCAGTGATGGTGTTCACTCACTCTAACTCTAATAATAATGCATTGCAAAGATTTCCGTTTGAGGACATCCTACATCCATATACACGAATATTTCTCCATCCTGGATTTAAACAACGATAAAAGCCTATTGTCGTTTTCCGTCCTTTGAGCTTGATCCTCCCTACGTACATAAACGCGTTTTGTAAAACTGCAAAACTTGCAAGATGCACAGACTCATATTTTAAATTGTTGTAAAAGACATTTACTAAAATGTGATGCTATCAGTTTATTTTCGTGACAAAAGTAAAGCACGCTGGATACTCAATTTTGAGATGAATCTTTTATGCGCCCAAAATCCCAACAAAAGGGTTTCCTCGTTCGTATTAGTTTGTGGAGAGAAAGTCTCTGTATACTCGAAAAGGCTTTTGTAAATACAAGAATGATGCCTGCTGAACTCATCTTCGGTGAGCAATGATATATAAATATATGTATAGCTTGGATATGTATATATTGAGCGGCTAATCAAGAGAAGACTTAATCTTGTCCCCCGGCAGTAAACATGATGAAAATCAGAACAACCATGTACGCTCTATTTAATACATGAATATGGCTTATGTTGTGAACATTATTTATAATGGCGTATCCATTATTTTCTCTAGCTGAACTGGCTGAGCTAAGCTTTCTCTGACAAAAAGGAGAATTAGGTTCATGCACGCGAAAGTATTAGCTTTTTGGTGGTGGTCCTCCTCAACTCGCATACGTCTATGAAATCCTGTCTCTCATTTTACTTATATATACTATGCACTTGACTTAACTTTTAATATATGAACTATGTTCCCATTTAATGCATTATGCACGTGTAGTTGCACTCAATAAGTAGATAATGTGCAATATACACGTAGGGCGATTTTACGGGGGATGAAGGGCTGCAAAAAAGATAGGGCAGACCAAGAACAAGAGCAAAACTCAATGGAGTAATATTTGTGTAACTCTCACTCGGATTTCTGTGAAAAAGTTGTCCTCTCGTTTTCCGAGTCAGTTCCTCTCCGCAGGCTTGTTCTCATCTCATATACTTACGATATATGTATATGCGTGTGCACTCCACGTCCACATAACTTTCTACATTTCCGTGCAGCAAAAAGCAGTTGATGAAGTCAAACAAGCAAAAGTAAAAGACTTTGCATTACGTTTTCCCCATTACTCGTGTGCTTCTCTGCATCTTCCAGCTCTTGCTGAAAAGGGAAAGCAAGGGAAATAAGTAGTTTCTCGACGACGGCGGACGCGGAGATGTGTTTCGTTTCGCTTAAAACGAAACGTTTCCAAGTTCCCACTTCACGTAGCTGAGAGTAATAAAAAGTAAATCCGAGGTAATAAAAGTTGGACAAAATTACAGGTCAGACTGAGCATTATGAAGCTCGGAGCAGGGAGATGGAGACAATGGTCTGATATTCGGGTCGACATCTCTCTCTCTCTCTCTCTCTCAAACAAGATAAAATAAAGTATAATAACTATGTTCAAGCCAGCGCAGCGTATATATCTCTCACCCAAAACTGTCTTGAGTATATTACATCGGGAATATATAAATACAGCACCAACGTCCCAATGAATCTCTTTTCCAGAGTCGATTCTAGCTCTGTTGAAGTGCCAAAAGCTCTTGGTAATAGCATTTCAAGCTGGAAAATATGCAATAATATGTGAGATACATGCATGTGCAAAGTAAATAAGAGAACACTTATATTGGCCTCTTGTATGTGGGTAGATCAGCTACCTGCACACATACATAAATATTACATACACGTAGGATTTATTCAATAATCGCTCTCTCCTTCTCTTTACTCACAAGTCAACCATAACCATATTAATAATAATGGATGTCGCGATGAAAAAATATATACTTCCTAATAACGTAAAGTGACATTGTGAAAGTAAACACTACATCTTTCCACTGTCTCTCAACAAGTTCCCCCTCAAGCCTGCCATTAAATCACTTGAAAATCCTTTTATCATCACTCCGAAACGGAACATTTGTAGTTGCTCGAGACTTGATCAAGGACAACGATTTTAAGGATGGAAGGAAGCTTGAATATAAATATTCCTCCAGAATGACTGAAGCATTTTAGATATTATTATGAGGAAAAGTGGTTGTGGTCAGTTAGGAAGAGTATGCAACTTGGCAGTTCATGGAGACATGAAGCATCTCACAAAATCTTTCATGGTCAAATGGCATCGCTTCTGAATGGAAGCATTCTTCGAATTAGAACGAGAACTGAAAACTGACTCATTCACTTTATTAGTGATTTTTGAGAAATACCATAGTATACTTTGGCAAATACACTTCTCAAAACCATTAATTGTGGCTCAGTCAACGTTCGCAATACGGAAGTGGGAAATCGATAGATGAGCAGAGAATGATTCATTTTCTGTTCATTTTAGGCAAGATATAAATCAGACTCATTTCTTGGAATTTTAGCTTGAGAGAAGACAGTCAAGTGTATGAATGTATATACGAAGATTTTCGATTTAATGCGCACTTTTATTCAGACGAGCCTAATCAGTGTAAGTTATTGAATACCGAAAACCTGGAAATCCGCGAGCGCTTTTTACATTTTATTGCATCGTTGAGACATATGTATACACATACATATGCAACTATCTGCTCTGTTATTATACGGGCTGCACTATGATTATTGAACAGACAAGATATAGTATTTCTACGCACACCCACATTCTCGTCCTCAATCCTCATTTACTTTTACAATTCGTATCAATAGGAATTGGATAGGAAGAAGGAAAACTTTTGTGCTGAGTAGTGCTCTCAACTCAATATTGCTACAATGCTGCAGTGTGCAATGAATTGATACTAATAACCCGGAAGGAAATGGACTCATCCGTAATTAATGATGCCCTATGAACATCTTTTATCAAATTCGGTTTAACTGGATTTAGATTTTGGACACCATTATCATATCACAGACGGGACGTCCTACTTTATCCCCATTTTATCAAACTTGTGTAACATTATCATAACACAACTAAATATCTTTATGACAGTACGACTCAATCAGCAAATTGAGATTTGAAACTGCGTTTTTAACGAAATGATAAATGGAATTATATGGGATTTTGAAAATTTTTTTGTTGAGAGCTCATCTTAGCAAACATTATGATATAAGCTTCGTATTGAGGTGGAATCTCAAGTACTTTAATAAGTTAACAACTCCCGAGTCCGTATTCCAACAAAACAATTTTTTGTAAATCGGACGTTATACAATATGTTGCAAGTGCAGTTTATGTAGAAAGTAGACGTAGAGTAGACCAAGCCGGAGTAAAGAAAACTGCCGAGAGTTTTCATTCCATCTCCGACATGCAATGTCCTACAATAGCACCAGCCCTTCATATGGAAGAATTAATACTTGAGTTTGAAATGTTTTCAAGTTACTCTAGAAATGTCAAAGAAATGTGAGCCAACAAGTTGTAGCGTTCTACGAGTACCATGTCTAGTTTTGCTGCGAAACTTTTAATTGTAGCCAGGCCCGCTCATGACTCAATACTCCATTGATATGTGCCTATTCACTATTTTACTGCTTTGCTTTTTCTCATAAACAGAGTTTCAACTTCCCCCTGGCTAGCTTTAATGACCTAGAGCTTTTAAAAGGGAGTTACGGCGAGATTTTATTCGTCTTTCTAAACCCAGTCATCCATTTCATGTAATTCCAAGCTGGAGAGAGAGAGAGAGGAGACGGAAGCATGTCAAGGAGGCTGGTGATCCTTACAAGAGCAATAGGTTATACTCGAAGGAAAGATTTCACAGTACCTAAATCGACTCTTGGAAAAAGGAGAGCACCACCAAATCTTTCATGTGAATGTATAACACAAGATATTATGTCAAGTACGCTTTTTTGTCGTGCGATGACTTGAGCTTTCACTCAAGGGAAGAATGAGACGAGGATGCGACTAATATGTATGTGAGGTTTATAGACAAGTCATCCTCTCCTCTGGATGTATACCAGCTTTTGCATTGTATGGATTCTATAAATCGATCGCCATATTAATAACAACAGTACAACAACCATAAAAAGGACAATTTCTCTGGATGTTGTTTTTATGACTGAACTACTATACGCGCCTGGACGAAGGGGTAGCGCAGAGCGCGTCTCTCTCTCTTGTTGAAAGCAGCTCAGCCATTTGAGTGTTTAGTGCTCTGTAAGCTGTAACTACCACGCCTGGATTGTTTAATAACGGACGTATTAAATGGCTCTTGTGTTGTCGCTACTTCCTAAAGATTGCACTCTCTGTCGCATTTGCCATGACCCAAAAGTCGTGAATAGTGCGGGTGTATATGTAGATTGCAACATCACTCTTCCTTTAGACACTGACAATGCTCTCCCTCTTTCACGGACGATGATGATATTGTATCAGAGCGTCTCTCTAAAGATGCTTTGAACTTGTGTGAAAAGGCACTGGCTCATATGTATATTTACGTGGGATCTTGTATGGAATTTGAAGAATGTTCCCAAGTTGAACACTAACATAGTGTAATAAAATCATTCTTTGTCATTCAAGGACGCAGTATTGTTGCACATTTCCTTTTGTGCCAAAAGTTTTACTTCTGAAAATAGTGTTGGCTAGTGCTAGTAACACGTGCTCTAGTTCGGAGAAAGTAGCGAAATCTGTAAACTTAGATGTTTATATGGCGAATGAAATGAACCGAACTTGGGCAAAATTTTGTGATACTTTTTAAAGTTGCTATTATGACCATGGTAGTAGTATGATGATGGCAGCAGATGAATAGTTTGTGTGGACATTAATCATTTTCTCTCATTTTTCAAGTCTCCAGGCTTTAAGGAAAGTGTTTGGTAACTTATCATCGGAAAACTAGTTTTCTAACATGCATTCATCATGTTGCGATACGCTAATCTTATGCACAAAAACGTATATTATAATGGTTGTTTACAGTATACTCCCAACAAACATACTTGATTACAAAACTCCTCAAATAGAGGTCCCTAAGCTAGAAAACCAAAACTTTGTGATGCATTGAAAAGAGTTTGAGAAATTTTAATTTGTAAACAGTTAATTGTGTGTACTCCCCAATCTTTTGCTCCAACAGCAAGGGAATATTGTCTTTGATAAAAAAATTATATTCTCTCAGTCTTGGCGTGGATGAAATCGACTGAATGTTTTAGTGGAGATAAACTTGAAAATGTGCTCGAGCCTCTCAAAACCATAAAACAGGGGAAATTTAGCAGAAAATGGTAAAATCGATTGCCTTTTGATCAAATCATTTTAAGTTTCATCATAGTCTTTCACTGTGGCGTAGCAGCTCAAAATCCAGCACATTTTCAACAAGAAAAAGGGATGACGTGACTTTATAAATCGTTCTTCATAAATCCAGAGCCTGAGTAAATATGCAATCATTTTCATGAATAAGCATGTATTACTCTGAAGGGATTTACTATCTCTCTCACAGAACAATGACTTTACCCAGACATATACGTATTGGATGGATAAAATATACATTAATCCATATATATTGCACGCCTACAGTGAAAAATTTATATGCCTAAATCTCTTCCAGCAAATCTCGCGTTCTTCTGCATTACAAATGGATACAGTGGAGAACGGCGTAGGAAATTGCAAGTAACAAGAAAACGTACTTACTTTTTGAATATGTATGTCTAAATGAAGGCAGAGATGGATGGTGCTCACTCACGCTTGTTTATGAATGACATTTTCTTTTTATATATTTTCCTTTTGTGATGTGATATGGCTTCGCATTCTGCAACCACGTTGAATCCCAGTTCCCCCGCACAATGAATGAGTGTGCTATTCTGTTACTTAATTTACTTTAAACCACTTCCTAATAAACCGTCTGAACTTCCTATCCCACATTGCCCACACACATGCACAAATATATCCTACTCTTTCGTATACTTTAAAGGTTTACATGTTATTTCAGGGAGTTGCATTTAATAATGACATTACAAATTGTTGAAGTTGAGATTCGTCATTTTCTTCGATTCAACTAATTACTCAAAGAAAGTCCATTCAGCATTTTGTAATCGTATTGAAACCTCACAGCGAAAAGATAGTACAAAAGACGTTATTGGCTTTTACTCGCTCATGCAGATGTAGTCGTAGAGTCGTAGACATTGGTTGTGTGAAGCTACGATTCGAATAAATTTAATTGGCTCTGAGCTCGATCTAGAGCGATCTAGATCTATATCGTTGTTAACCATGTTCCCCCTTGAACTTATATTCTACCTGTATTATCAATTTAAAAGCGTTCCCAAAAATTGTTTGAACAAAAGCTTTATAATTGCTATTCATGCAAAATGCGAGTTTTATTTCCACTCTTAGTCTTTCCAGGTCGCCTGTTCACTTTCTCCAACAATAGAATTGAGTAGGTAGGTAGTTGTAGCCTTCACTTTCTCGCTTCCTGTTCTTTGTCCTCTGCATGCAATTGTCTGATGCTCGAAAAGACAATGGCACCAGCATTGGTTAGTTATTTGACGCACGTCAATTGAATTTCGGATGAAATGTTCATCTGTACAACAGCAGATAGCAATTTATTTCTATTTTTTTTCAATTAAATCTGTGTAATTTGGGATACTTTCCCGTTGAGATTGATAGTCATAAAAGAGCATGTATTGTGATTCTATGAATTTTACAACCACGCGGCTGTCACCTTCGCGTGAAGTTGTTAGAATTGTGGCTATTCTCTATTAAATTTATTTGGTCAGTGTTGAGAAGACAAGGGTGTTTTTTTCGAGACGACTGTGTATTGTGTTAATTTACAACCTTGGAGTCCCATAGTTTATTTATATTTCACTCTTACACACATCCCTCTTGTTTACCTTTCTCCTCCACACAAAGGTTTTGATTTTTGTTGAATTTGGCAGATTGACGAAATGTACATGTGTGTTTGCTCAACTATTTTTATTTCCAGTTTCACTTCGTTCAGATAATACTTGGTTGCAGTTGTTGCTGACACCGCATGTGTGTATTGTATTGTGTATGGATTACTATACACATTCAGAATCTCACCATCATTCCTTGTCATCATGCTACCGTACTCCTGGTCAATTCTTTTGTGCAACTGATGGTAACTCCGTAACTTTCACTCGAAATTGGACTTTACGGTTGGGTTGCATAGCCGTGAAATATGTTGGGGTTAGTTTATCCTCAATTCCTTTGAAGTGTCCATGCTACTGCATTTTGGATAAAAAGAGCTCCTCCAATGTGAAACAAACGCAACCACGGCAAAACTTCCGTTGGCTTCTGCACACACAGAGATTTTGGCAGCTCTTTCCTGCTCCCCTTCTATCAGTCATCATTGCAATATCGAATACGAATGTTTATATATTACGTATTTGTATGTACATGAGTGTGTTCCACCATTCCCAAAGGTATATCAAGTTCACCTTTCTCCCGGTATATATACTTTGCCATACAATATCCTTGTCAATAACTAATAATAATAGTATCACAACATTTGGTTGTGGGATAGGGAATTTGAGCAGGTCTCTCCAACACTAATAATAAACGAGATGAATTTGCTGCCAGTCAGCAGTCTCTCTCAATCTCTGTGGAGCCCGTTGATTACAACTATACAAACTGGAGATTATCTTCCCCAATCCAACTACCGCGACACATACGTCTGTTCTGTCTACAAAATCAGACAAAATGAATTAATAGAGCACAATGTTACGCTCTCATGTGCTGCTCTCTGAGCTGACTACTTTTCTCTCTCTCTCTCTCTCTTATACACTACTTGCTTTGTGCTTCAACCCATCCAGCATTGCAGATCCATCATGTGCCCATTGCCCAACATACTTTGTATGGAATACATACACTTTTATTTCCTTGACCGTTCTTCCGTTTATGTGAGCTTTAATTTGAGTCCATTCAACTGAGAGGGAGAAAAAGGGGAAAAAAGGTCCCAAGAGTTTCTCTTGGTCTCGGTCACCATCTGTCACCAATTTTGTTGGTGTGCCTGTTGTACTCCCGCCTTGTCCAATGTTTCGGCTTTCTCTTCCATGAAATTCTCCAATCACACACGAACAACGGAGGTAGAGTAGAAGAGAAAAAGAGAAAACAAAACTGGCATCTTGTCCTCCATCCTCTAAATAATATAGGTTTTTTTCAAACGATATATAGTACGCCGATGAGAGAACATCTTTCATTTCCTGTTTGTGAAAGATGTTCTCTTTCAACGCGAAGGGAAAAAAGAAGCAAGAAACTATTTGGTGTGCATGAAGGGAGAAACCGGAGATAAAATCACAAAGAGAATTTTTTTCGATATCAGAAGAAATTTACTGGTCTAAAAAATGTGAAAGTCGTGTGCTTCGTCGGGACTGGATGATGATTGCATTGTGTGTGTGTACCGTCGCAGTCGTAATGATAATGAAGCTGCCAGTCCCAGTAGCACGCGCTATAATACACACTTTACAGTAGACGGGTTTGATGAACGACACAACTCCAAGTAAAAATGTAACCAGTGAACTTCTCTGCAGCGATATGGACAAAAAAAATTAACTTACTGAATTGGATGTGCTGTTATAAAAAAATGTATTTTCTAGTCATGAAATATTATATACTTTCACCGATACCTGTATGTAGAATACGATATAGCCATAAGAATCAGTCTGTGGACAAAAATAAATAGCTTCTTTTCTATGGGATTTCTAGATGCAAATGGAAACGTTGATCCAGAAGCTCCTCCGGCCAACTACGGGCGAAGACGAAGTCGTGCTGTTCTCTACCAGCTTTCGGGTCATTATACAAAAGACAACAGGCGCAAATCGAAACTGAAACTCAATAACGTAAGTTCGAAATCTAGATGTGACTTTTTAATTTTTTGTGATGCACAGCTCATCATTAGGGACTCCTTCAAGTTATATATACTTCCATGTACAATGCATGTCTCGGGTTCATTACTGGAATGTTGTTCTTCATAATACTGAGAAACAAAATGACTATAGATGCATACCAAATGCTTGATACATTTTTTTGGAAATCATTTCCCGGCCATGACATATGCATTAAAAGTTTCCGACTTATAATTACTTCTCGGAACTAGCAAAATGAGTTTTTACCCGTCCACACCACCTTCGGATTTTTATTACCAGAATGATAAAAATATCATGTAAAATGGCTACGGCTATAGACTTTATGAGAGCTCTGGTAATCCAAATAAATATTTGAGTATTTTGAAGGAAGCTAAAGATTTGTGTAAATTGTTTAGTACGCATTTGGTTTGGGGAAGGGCCATAATGAAGAAATGGTTTGAGTGGAGATTGCCCATATAAATTGGGTAATGTTTCGGAGATGCAGTTCATGAATATTACGAGAGCTTTCTCGGCGAGGTAGAAAAAGCCTTGTCAGCTCAAACAAAAACAATGTGGAGCGATGCTACATAAACTTTGAGATGACGTTTGTTTAAGTTTTCGTGTTTCGACGAACTCGACGTCGACGCGTCAGTTTCGTTTTTTGAGGAATGAACCTGGACTCGTGACTCTCGGCTATTATTATCCTCAAGTTGACTGTAATTCTCCGAGTTATTGCTCAGCAGAGAATGACTACTCTGTCGGGGGATGTCATCAAAGTCGTTCCCATCATAATAATGCTAGTTTCCCGATGAATTTAATGGGATTGAAAAGAGCTGGAATGACTCTCGGATAATAATTGTCCTTTGAACCATTACTTCTCTTCCGATTTTGAGCTGTTTTTTGTTTCGTTTCAGACGCTTTTACAGCCGACAGAAGCTCCTCTTCCTGAGTATAAAACGGCAGCAATCGAGAAATCCCGTTTCGTTCTCACACATTATGGGATTTTCAAAACGTGCTGGGATTGGGTCATCCTTGTCGCCACGATTTATGTCGCAATCATGGTTCCATACAATGCCGCTTTTCGGAAACAACGTAGCAGTAGCGATAGTCCTCCTCCTGTTCCGGATGTTTTCGTTGAAATGTTGTTCATCATTGGTATGTTATATATACACATTTTATATCCCTTTTCTATAATCATCTCTCTCTTTCTCCCAAACCATGTACGTCTGTCTTTGAATTTACGACTTCTATAAAAAAAAGTTAATGAGTGGAAACAATACGGATTTTCCCTTCGTATTGTTGATCATAAATTTTACAAGGTAAACCTTCACCTGACTGAAACTGAGAAAGACGACGACTATATAATAATAGTATGTAGACACTACGTCAATAGTGAAACCGTGAAAAAAAGATGCATGTATTATTTTGCTGCTCTCGTACAAAAGCTGTGGTAATCGAATGAGAATCCTTTTCATTGCGAAATGTAAATATCGGCGATAGCATTCTTTTATTTAGACAAGCCGGAGATGCTCAAGGGCATATTATAATGACTAATGATTTTCCAAACAGAACATCGCATCGGCATTTTGTGTGTATGTCTACAATATCCCTATGCACCGTGCGCCATTATAATATAGTTAATGGCCATATCGTATCATCGTGATATGCATGAGCTCCTCTCTGTGACAGCTGAACATTTGCAAAGAAACTTGATATATTTAGTTCATTGAAATCAGTGAGTCTGAAAAACTCAATCTGAGTAAATTTCCCAGAAGAATACACCATTCCCCCGAATGACAGACGCGGTTTCATCCCACTCTCCCCGTCCGCGACCAAAGGATGAGTCTGCTGAACTCTCAAAAACTTGTATAAAATCAACATGTTATGAAAAACACCGTGGAAAAAAATGTATCTCCTTTTCTACTTCATTCGGCACTAGCACACATTTTATTCTCAAGCAAAACCCTGAGCTGTGTGGAATCTATTTCAGGGAAAGTGCCTGCTTGCGAGTCGAGTCAAGGGACTAAAAACTTATACTTGTGCTGAATTTTCTAATTAACATGGAAATTCGCATTGGGAAATCGAAGCATAATGTAGTATTCCCACGTGAATCTCCAAAATCGAAATGAGCATTTTCCTACGCCCGGACATATTAGCTAAACAAGTAATTATACAAAATGAAGTATATTTTCAATACAAATCTGCCAAATTCTCCTCCACATCCACACAACTCATTCCAGCAGCAGATCAATAGTCTCACTTCTCCCCATTGTCGAGAAAGGCTGGTCGAGTGCACATCTCAGGTCTGAATCTGGTCTGGTATAAATGATTTAGAGTGAGATATGGCGATGCAATATTAATGACGATGGAGATGACACTTGGCACAAAATGTGAATGATGCGTGCTTCCATACCACACCAGTAATTTAGTTTAGTAAATGATATAAAAGTTTGTTTGGCAAGTTGGTGTGTATGGTGCCTACATGTGTCTACCTTCAAATAAATACGTATTTTCCACTTACTATAATTCTGCCAACACGATTACGCACTAGCTTGTTACCTACAAGTTGGATTACCGCCTGAAGTTGAAGATTGCATCGAGCCCTCAAAAAGCTGAGAGAGCATTCTGGAGCTGGAAAACTGCCATAGAACATTGTTGCCTATTCTTAGCTGAATGGTCTTCCTGTATCCTATCTGACTTGGAGATGTAACGGAAAGGCTCAAGTGTTCGGCTATCTGTAAATGTTCGATGTACAATTGACGCAAAGCTGACAACTCATGGAGGAAGGAGTCTTTCACAAAGTCACTACATTTTTTGTAAAGTCTGCTTGTTTACTTCTCTGTGGCCATTTGTAGTTGTTCATGTTTCATGTATGATATGAATCTTGTACGGACAACGCATAAAATAAATTCCAAGTACGCAGTTCTGTAAGTTGGAAGAACATCAATCACTGCGGCAGTAATTTCGTGTGAATGAATGATCATCGAATTACAAATGATCAGCTCTTCTGAAGTTTTAGAAGAGAGGAAAGTTTTATTTTTTATAGAGTAAAAATGACTAATGAAATGATATATTTGGAAAGAAAGAAGGCAATTTCTAGTCAAAGATAAAGGAAGATACTGAAGATCTATGGGACTCCATATCTATGGGAGAATATTCGTTGTAACCAAAAAGTACCATTCAATTTTGGTTTTTCCCAACTATACTTACAAGTTTGGAATTCAATTATGAATTAATTGCGATCGGAAAAAATTCGCATCGCAATGAGAGCTGCGGGATATAGTGGCCATAATTCCATTACACTACTACTCCTACACTGGAATAAAATCGTTATCCTTTCACTGGATTAATTTGGCAAGGATTTCGCAACCATTCCCGTTCGCTGTGAGCGTTCTAATGAAATCCACTTTTTCGATTACAGCAAAAAAATAATACTTTATTCCTATTCCTATATAGCCTTTCTGTCTGTACTTTTTACATCTCTACAAGTTGAGTAGTAATTTGTAAGTTCCGAGCTGCTTGTTTGCGGTTGCATATATAAATACGGAAATTAAATAGGTGTATATACATAAATAGTTTAAGGTTCTCTTATATTCAACAATTGGTTAACATTTCTTCTCAATCCATATGTACCTATCTTGCCAAATATAAGGAAGAAGTCATGCCTTTGGACTGATAGTGATTTTTGATGATATCTTTTGATGTGGATTTGAACTCCCAAATCTTTTTACAATACGTGATGAAATTATGGGAGGAGTGTTAGCACAATGAAATAATTCCATTCTGATCAATGTTTCTTCTACAGATATTGGCCTACACTTCCGCACAACATTTGTAAACCGGAAGGGAGAAGTCGTGTCCAATCCCAAAGTAATTGCCTTGCACTACGTCAAAGGCTGGTTTATACTGGATCTATTAGCCGCTCTACCTTTTGATCTCTTCCAGACTGCAAACATCTTGCCTAACCTAGCCTCGGTATGTGACACCAATATTTCTCCCCTTATTCTAAAAATGTAACTTTCCAAAGAATTCGGAGAAACCCTTTAAATAAATGTACACATTCTCTCTTGTAATGGTACATATATATAGCATCAACAAATCCTCAATCTGACATGTACATATTACGTTGATCGACATTTTAGACGAAAAAAATAAATTGTTCTTCTCTATTCTTGGATGTAATACAAGTTCAATCTTTTTTCTGTCAGTCTATACGAGAGAGTACAAAAAACTAATGATGCAATTATATTCTAATGGTGTTCCAGGAGTCGCAGATTCATTTGCTGAAACTGACTCGACTTCTTCGATTGGCAAGACTTCTCCAGAAAATGGATCGCTACTCTCAGTTCTCAGCCGCAATTTTGTCGCTTTTAATGCTATGCTTCTCATTGGCAGCTCACTGGTTGGCCTGCGTCTGGCATGTTATTGGCTACAGCGAGGAACATAATGGGCCGATAGGTAAAGGAAATAGTTTTACTGCCGCCTTCTTAATTACGATGTAGAAAATGAGCTCAATATATCGTTCCACTCAGCGACATACCATCGTTGCTTGCAAGCAAGAAGCAAGCCAAAGTTTGCATTGCAAATAACAATTTCGAACCCTAACCCTAGACACACAAGACACAAACACGACCTGCAAAAAAAACTAGGAAATATTTCCAGCTTTTTTAGCAGAGAAAATAATACATTGTTGTGAAAGCTTATAAATGTATATATTCTTCATTGCAGGTTGGTTACACGGCCTCGCAGAAAAATTGGAAATCAGCGTTGCAAACGTAACTAATGCGGATAGATACGCAACAGCTTTGTATTTCACCTGCTCCAGTTTGACATCCGTGGGGTTTGGTAATGTAGCCGCAAACACATTTGCCGAGAAGATTTTTTCCGTGTTGATGATGCTCGTCGGAGGTAATAACGAGTACATGGCTCAAATATTGTATCATACATACTCATACCTATACGCAAAAAAGTGTATCCTTTATAAACATAGACCATTGATCTTAAGCAAATGGAATTTTTATGTGGGCCTTTGTGTAAACTAAAATGTCTTTTCCCATCTCTCTCTCTTACTTGCGCTTTCACCACTTTCCCTTGTTGGCGGTATTCACATCACATCCTTTCACGTCATTCAGCCCTCATGCACGCCATGGTGTTTGGAAATGGTAAGTATCAGAGTCTTTGTCGTTTCAAGTCATAACCTTCGAACCTCTCTATAAGAAAAAGTAGTACGTGTCTAAAAACCATATCGTAGTAGTAACATAATATCCAAATCAGTGTTTCGCAAATGCCAGCCAGCACCTTATATAGCCGGTCATGGTCACGAACGGTCATAATGGTCACATTTGGCC
>JAQFZW010000108.1:0-113092 GCA_034687055.1 Heteromurus nitidus | reverse complement strand
GACAAGGATGAACTTTGAACTTAACTGCGTTTTTCCGATGATTCCTTTTCATGGGACGAGAACCCCGATGAAGTGTATGCCCTCCACTTCCAGAATCGATGGAAGGACTCTGAATTCACAAACTTGTGCGTAGTGTGGAGATATCCTAAGGATTATGCGATAACATTCAGAGATCAACCTTCAAAGCTACCGCAGAACATGCAGATTTAGTATGAATAAGCATGCAACAATTACTAATTACCGTCTTTCTGACTAAATGCAATCGAGCTAATCCATTTTATGACTCCCTCGTGTAGTGCACAAGGACAGATATTCGACAAAGTTTCAAACATGCTCCTAACATCACCTGTATATTCAGAATTCAAAATAAAATATGACAAGGATGGAAAATTCACTCAGCCTGCCCACAAGCCAAGCATTCAGCATATTTCTGATTTCAACACGTACCTCCACTTAGAGTTCGATAAAAACAATACCTGCATTCCATTGTAAAAAAATATCATTTAACTATACACAAATCATCGTTTTGTGCTCTATTGCTTCCGTTGGATAACTAAAGAATTTAATTGAATACAGCCCGTCCCCGCCAGACTACATCAGTACGATGTGCAAAATGTTCCAATTTGGAGGCGCAGAGGATATCAGAATTGACTTGAACAATAACGATATAGAGAAAAATGGGTTTCCATTCATCAAAGCTAAGTGCTTCACTTTCACAGCGTACCCAGGCAATGAACCGTTGTCCATGCATGTTACCTTCACCCAGGAATCTAATGAGCACCTCTGTGTGGAAAACAGAGGAATCCAATTTGCTCTAACGGCTTACAACGAGCTCGGATTTCCCATTGGGCGAACTTCACCTGAAAGTAAGATTTAGAGCTTACTAAAACCATACCAAGTAATTTTGCCAATTGTCTGCAAAGTTGTTTTCTAGTCGGATGGACCCATTATGAACATCCTCGAGTGCCAGACACCGACAGACGTTATTGCCAAAATGAACACATTGAAGTGGTTCACGATACACTGCTACCCATCGACAATTCTGAATGCAAGTTTATCCCTTCTCCAGACGTGAACGAAGGAACAGGACCTATTACGGATGTAACAATGAAGGATTTGTACATGCAGGACGTAATTTCTTTTCCAAACATGCCTAATTAATAACTCTGTGAGTGAGCGAACAAGTACTTGAACATGCGTATGGTTTTGACTACTTATATAGGTTACGCCAAATCGGCTTCCTGACATGATCGCATTAGGAACGGATCGCAGGTATCCACCGAAAGGAATATGCTTTCATTGGGTATACGATACTCAAATTGAAGGGCAGAAAACACCTAGCTTCATCCAGTTTTAGTACGTGTCTGATTCAGTTCATCTAAATCGTACTCCTGAATTGAAGCTTAAAAACTTTTAAATGTTTCATTATTGTCGTTATCCTTCCAGCATCGAGTTTTTCGTCCCTAAGAATCCCGACAATTTGAAAGATGGATGGAAGTTTATCCTTCGATCGAAAAAAATCGAAATGAATTACAAGGGAGGGCAGGAACTTCCAAATACGGTGACGAAACCTGCGAAGAATTGTCACAATGAAAGTGACCCCTACAATATCTTCAAGCCGATACCGTTTCCAGAAGATAACTGGGTTAAGATGCACAAATATAACATCTACCCAGACAAGAACAATTATCGTCGGTGTATCGAGTACAAGTCAAAATATGGGACTTGCGAAGTGGGTGTAAGTTCGAAGGAAACCTCAATCGTCATTAATCCAGTCGTGATTTTGCCTGGTGGCCTTGGAACGGGTGAAGAAGATGACTTGAGCGTAAGTACAAATTGTGAAATGTACAAGAATTTATGAATGATTCGAATTTGTATATTTTTGTGATTAATTAGTCGGCGTACACCAACTCGACAAAGATAATTTACGACGGGTGTATAGCCGGAAAGGTTTGCTTCTCGCCGATACAAGCGAAAAAAGGATTTTCTCCCAATCAGCCCGATTGTATAATCGCCACAGACTGTGAAATGGTGTGGGCAGTCGGGAAGCAGCCAATTTCTCTTCGTGATGCTAAACTTCCGGATCCTGGAGATGATCGCGTAGTCGTTGAAGTGTTCGGTAAGAATGGTCAAACTGTGTATTTTACGGAATAGCACTTGTACGCTCAATTAAGAGATCATTGTATGCTATTTTACAGCCGCGTCAACGACATGGATAGCCATTGGAATTTCCAAGGATGACCACATGGTAAAACTTCTTTTCGAAATATGTTCTACTATATTTTCACGGGGATTTGTACCATTGATTTTCTCCACAAATAGGGCGATGACTACGTTCTGGAATGTGTTAGAGAGCCCAACGGGGTAAACCTCTACAATTCATGGAACTTTGTTGAAGAGAGATATGACTATCACAAGCATGACAATATTCGTATTGTAAGTTTAAGTTTATTACAAGGACACACCCTATTTCCAAACCTCGCATATTTTCGTGGAGTATCTCCAAATGCTCCCGCTGTACACATTACTTGTTTAGGTGAACAGTAACAATAATCTGCCTGATATTGCTGAGTTGGTGGCAAAGAGAGCAGCAGGAACTTCCATTTACTGCATGTTCTATCTTAAGAAGACGTTCACAGTGACACACCCCGTTTTATTTCTCGACTACTACTACGACTTGGTTTCCGATTCATTTTGCATCCTGAATGCGTACGGAGAAACGCTTAAAAGGAGTGGTATGACTTTCACAAATTTCGCGTAAAAATTAAGTTTTGTATTGATTCAATCATCCTGAAGATCCTTTTAAAGAAGGACTCTTATGATTTTTATTTTTATTAGACGGGAAGGTCACAGGAATTGGGAGTCATCTGAGGGGAAAGCGTAAGGGCCATGCACCTTGCAAAGAACTTGCTAGTCTCAATTTTCGAATGATGGTAACGGCAGATGAATACATTTCTAATTATCTCGTCATGAATATCTTCATTAACTCAACTGTGGTTGTCCTTTCCAACAGCCAACAAGAAGACAGGTGAAAATTTTGCAAAATCACGGAGCCATCTTGACTGTGGCGTATCTTGGATTTCTCAATACGTCTATTTTTGTGGCGCGCTATTATCAACAAACCCTTACCTTTGTCATTTTCGGCTACCAACTTTGGATTTGGGTAAAATCTTACTTTAAAGATTCTGGCCAGTCGCAGTTCAAAATTGTCTTATAAAACTTGGGTTATTTGACTGGTTAATTACTTGCGGACTTCAGATTCATGGACTTTGTGCGGCCTGCGCTGCAGTTGTTGTCCTCATCGGATGGTTCACAGTATATCCTGGACTTGCAGGTTGGCAGACACCTCTCACCTCGCCATTCCACGAATACATGGGCTACTTAACGATACTGATCGCACTGGGCAACATCGTGATCGGTGCTTTCATTCGGAAAACAAGCGCAGCCCGATCTAGCAACCAAATTCTCACCACGATCCATGCGGTTAGTGGACATTTCACCAGCGTCTTTTCGCACTTCATCATCATGTTGACGAGCCGCGTGGAGTATGCATTCATCCCGTGTTCCACTGGACTTATTGCAGTCATTTGGGTATTCATATTTTTTGGCTTCCATGTGGCGATGTCGGTAAGTCGAGACTAATGCATGTGAAAGATTTTTACCTCCAACTATGTAACAATGATTTACATGTGTACATGACAGTTTCACCGTTATTGGATTGAGAAGTTCGCTGGAGTGAAACCAATACGGCTTTCCCTTTTCACTCCTTTGGTGCTGCTAACGCAAAAGATCAATGGGGAAGAGTGGTTAAAGACAGATAAGGTATAAAATTGAACAATGAATATAAACAGAATATAAAATTGTATTCAATTTTCGAGAAAAGTTATGCCATGTTTGTTTATTGCAGAAAGCAAACAAAACGAGAATAGTTATATTGGTTGCCTTCTGTGTATTCACGTGGGGATTTGCACTCACTATTGCTATTCAGGTTGTCAGCTCACACCACTCGTGTAGCTTAGAGAATAATTTTCGCAAGTTGCACCCCATCGAGTAAAGGACTTCGTATTTAACTTTAGATTAAAATGTCATCGTTCTGTTCATACCTGCATTTTTACATTCAATATATGTATATACCTATGTATATGTTAAAATATAATCTTATTTCAACAGTTTACAATATTAAATATATTTTGTTTATAGTATATAGTTTGATTAGTTTTATTGCACAAGGTAATTTGCACCATGCCCCCATGCAAAGACTAACTAAAAACTAAATCATTATCGCATATAGTAAATTGTTCATATTTCTTGAGATATTAGTCCCAGTCCAGGTATCCATTTAATAAACTAGGAATAAACTGAAATGAGAAAATTTGCACACCAGAAATACCCGAAAAAACGATTTATGATATATTTCAAACCTTATAACGTTCTTCCCATGGTGTGGTTTAGGTTCATTCGTTGTCAGTTAAAATACCCTGCATAACTCGAGTCTTAAAACTGTGGTACATCAAGTTAAGATCATAGTGAAGTAAAAGAAAGTGTGTCTTCGATTGTGATGAGAACGTTGTCAAAACGTGATAAACAAAGGTTCGTGCAAATGCATGAAAATGTCGAATTCGTGTCGAATATGCATGAAAATCATACAGCACAGAGAAACATCCCATGAAAAACTGCCAAAAAATCTAGAATGAGGGTGGATTCATTTCATTATATCAAAAGTGCAATTCTCAGCATTACCTCAAGGCTATATGGTTTCGAAATGTCTTGGGTGAACGTGATGCAGGTAGAAAACCATTTGTCATTTACATCCACCAGTATCCGTCGGCAAGATAATTCCACTTCAAGATGCATGTAAGGACTGTTTGAACTTCTTCGGCCTTCAACCCAATGCTCCAAAAATTAAATTTTAATAACTGAATCTAAATGTTTCGCTGTTATTCACGGTCGAGATGAATAAGTTGACATGAACTTAATCATGAGTAGGGAAGGCAAGGTGCACAGCTCCTTGCCTTGCATCCGACACAATTCATGAAATCGTTAAAAACTTTTTTGATTTTCCTCACGAAAAACATGAAAGAGAAACTTTTAAGGAGACAAAATTAGGAGGAATTGGGAATTGGGAATCGCGTACGTTCTTTGTAATTTATAATGAATTTAATTCGTGTAATCCTACATTCAAGTGGTGTTTCGAACATTTGTTACAAATTGATACATAATACATACTATATTGGAATTTGAAAACTTGTAATAATGTACTGCTTATAAATAATGTAGGAAATACTGAACACTCAACCAGACTTTAAAGAAAAATCATGTTATTGCTTTAGATATATGTGTCCAAATTTTATAAGGACTGCATTTTGTAATAGTGTGCAAGTGTGCATAATGTATGAAAAAGTTAATTTAATTAATTAAGTTTGTAAAAACAGGACGTGGCTAAAAGTTTTCAAAAAAGCGATAATAAAATCCATACGTTTCTAATTTTTTATGAAGAATATACGAAAAAAGTGAAAATTTCCTTTGGTCTTGAGGCTTAATACTTAAATACTTGCATACATTTCACAATGTTTGCCATTGTACAAATTATTGGAAGTACATTTATAAACTCGATAAAGAGTTTTTTAATTTTTCGGAAGCTAAAGCGAAGATTCTGAAAATGGAGTTTCGTCCTTTCTGCCGCCTCCTCCCCCACCTTGGCTGTTTCCTCCTCCTTCTGGCTTAAAGGATTGCGACTTTTTGTACGAAGTTTCTTTCTTGTGCTTTTGAATACTAATTTTAACAGAAAGAGGCTGTCGATTCGCTAAAATTTCTGCAACTGCAGCAGCAGCAGAAAGCGAAGGGGACTTCTTCTCCCCGTCCCCACCCTCTGGACCTTCATCTCGTTTTGGCGATCTCCCTGCTGCACCTTCCCGATGTTCTCTTGCTGGTGGCATTTCTTCGCCCATTTCCTGGACCAAAATTTGTTCGATTGCTCTTTGCGTGCTTTCGGAAGCCATGTCATAATATGACGTGCCTTTGGTCTGTCGACGAGTTCTTTGGGGCACATTCGGGGCAGATTTATCAGAATGTTGTTGATGTGGCAGTGTCAAAGGTGGAGCGGTGGGAATTGGCACAGCATATTCATATTGCTCGCTCCTGTATGAGCTCGAGGTGGCAGGAAGTGCTTGAAAAGTTGGCGACTTCGTTGAAGGCGTTGATGGTGATCCTGATGTCGACCTCATTTGTGTCACAATCTGGTTTGACGAAGAAATCAGCACAGGACTGGAAATCTCAATGCTTCGAAGCTCTCCTTTCGCCTTTGTCTTAAACATTGGAGGAGAATCCCCTGGATCACTCCCTGTGGATGGGGATGGTGTCATTTCCCCTTTGTGAAATATTTGTGAAAATGTCGCCTTCGATGGACTGTCACCCGGGCTTGGACTGAAAGGATGTGATGGAATTTCAGGAGATGATTTTGTTGGCACAGGAGTGGATCTCCCATAATACCCATACGAAGCCGGTAGCCCATATGTCGTTGGCGATGGTGCAGAAACGTGAGGTTTGGAAGGTAAGCCGTACTCTGGCGATCTTGATTGAGGAACCAAAGGGCCAGAAGGCAAACCATAAGAAGATGCAACGGGCGAATCAGGTAACGTTCTTTGCAGCTTTTCAGGCTGTTTGCCCTTGCCTGTTCCAGCGGTTGCTTTTGCAGAAAATCTATCAAAGAGTGCTGATGTCATGAGTTGTTTCTCAGGTGGAGGCGGAGGTGGGGGCTGAGATGGAAGCATTTCATCAGTGGAACTAGCTGAGCTGAAACTATACCGGGATTCTCTAGTTCCATCATCGTATTTATCCTTTTGAGGAGATAATCCTTGTTTTCCACCGTTTTTGGCAGCAACATTTGACAAAATAGATGACAACGCTTGTTTTGCAAGCTCAGCTTGTGATCTCAACCTTGAAGGCACGGTCGTAGTAGAGGAAGGGGGCCCCTCCAATTCTGAAGGAGGAGGCTCCGGTGGCGATGGAGGTCGAAGGGATACTTGTTGTTGAACATTTTCATGAGCCCTTCCTCCATTCGTAAACTTTCTTCTGCCGTAGGGACTGGCTTCAAGTTCCTCCGGCACGGGTTCCTTGTCCAGGTCAGTTTCGTCAAAATAACTTGTTTGGTGGTGGAGCGTCCCGTTATTACCATTCCTTTCCGAGGCTCCGAATTTTTCCTTGAGCATCGATGACAGCTTTGTGATCGGTGTCAACACGAGGCGCGAGGCAGTATCTATTGCCGACTCTTGTCCGGCAGCGCTCAGCGTGGTCGCTGAAGATGGGCTGGGCTGCCGTTTTGACGTTGAAGGAGTCGGTGAAGAAGTCTGCCCCGCGGCTGATTGTCATGCTTTCTTCACATTCATGCTCGAAGGAGGATGGCTAATTGTGGAAACCGAATATCGACCTTCCGCCCACCGCTGCCTGTTTCGAAATTGGCAACACGCTTCCACGAGGAAGAATATCCCTGCAAGGTGCAATAGCACGGAGCCAGCAACCGCTAACCCGAAGGCCCAAGAAAGCCTATGGAATTGCCATTCGTATGCCCAGTAACGGCTCTTTGAGAGTCCTCCGAAACAAATGACGGAGACTAGCCCAAGGATGCCTATGATAGAACAAAGGCAAAAATTATTGTTTTCAAATAGCTCATTAGCTCACATAAATGTGTAATTTCATTAAATATAATTATGTACCTGCGGTATGCAATAGCATGCCTATAATGATTAAGAAGGGCACTTTGCCGTCTCGGTCTTTGCGGCTGTACTTGATGAGGTAAACTAGGATTGTGAAGAAGAGAATCATTGTGAGGAGGAGGCACAACGAGAATCCCAGTTGCACTGGAACAATGAATGCTGAAAAGAGAACGTGAAACTTGAGGATTTTTTTGTCGCATTAAAATTATCGAGTAAACCGATACGGTAGAAGCTAAGCTATGAAAATTTACATGGTATCAGGTAATCCCTCACGCTGGTAAACGTAGTTAATATTGGGTAATAAATCCATCTGCATCCTTCATATCTGAAACCAAAGTTTAAATTAATGAATATAATTTAATCTCTCTATTCTAGTTACACATCATATTACGGCTATAAAAATTATATGAAAATTCATAGTCATTCTTACCCAAAAGTCCATGCAGTATCATAGTAGGGATTTTTCACATTGGAGTAGCACGTCAGCCACAAGCCCATATTTAAAAACGTATTCTCCGGTGGTGCTTTTGCATGATTCACAGTAATCCAGTTTGGCGAAACGTACGCCACAAACACCAGGGCAAACGCTATAAGGAACAAAACGCTCCCAATATATGACGCAAAGGGCTTCGTCCAACCCCAGCAAGTGCCAATGAAGGAGCCCGAGTCCTCCTCTTCCATCATCTCTCTTAATTCCAGAGCAGTCCAGCGAGGCACAGCTAAAACCACACGCGAAACCTCCCAAAATAAACTTGGGGTCGCTCGCTTTCAAATTTGTCTCATGAAACACGGCCACTCTTCTTCTGAAAACCAACGCTGACGAAAAACGGGACAATTTTACTTGGGTGCGTGAGTTAGCACCTTTCTCTTGATTCGGCTGTTGCGTATATATCCTTCATATGCGTAAAGGAGGAAGTTGTGCTATAATGTGCAACGCACTATGATAAAAAAATGCAGAGCTCCTCTCCTCACGTAATGTGCGCAAGTTAGATAAATGTAACTCACTTCACCTCACTCCACTCCCTCTCATCTTCCTGAGCCCAAATAAAAAATGCGTGAAATATGACACACCAAAACCATACAGCCCATTACATATGCAGCCACTTTAAACTCATACCCATTTAAAGCTTCAAGAGTGAGTAAAAGGTAAAAGGATATATATAAGTATGATTTAGCAAAAAGAATTTTTTCACTTGTGTCTTTTAGATATGCACTTTATTACACCTTTCCTAGACGCATAACTTCAGTCTTGCTAAACATGAACTTCCACAACAGATATTCTATAATAGTAGAACTACGAGCACGTATAAAGGAGCATATCCGCGCTATATCTTCCCGGAGGAGAGATTGCAATAATAATTGCGCTCTTGTGGTCTTGATGTTGTTGTGAATTGTTTGCATAAACGTGTATTTAGTAACTCTGCACAATGCACACACACTCACTCCCACAACTTCATTGTGAGCCAGAGAGCTTATTTTTACAACGTTCCTTTTTATGTCAACACGAAAAGTGGTTGAGGGAAGAACATGCGTGAATTAGTTAGTAGTATACTACATCCATGAATAATTTTTTCTAGCCGAACCGATGCAATTAGGTTACTTTACTCTCTGCAGCCAAGTGTGTGTGTTTGCAAAGTAAAATGAGCCCGGAGAGTAAAAAGTTTTCGTGAGAGACACTCCGCAGAATATTTTTCAAATCAAGAGGATATTTTGGCAAAATGGCTGTTCAGTAGGGAAATACAATGCTTCGAGTAATAAATGCGGAGAACAATGATGTTCGTCTTCATTAAAACCAGGTTGTAAGAAGCGACGAGTGTTATAGGCATGATATATGTCGCCGTGTGTGTGTGTGCCTCAAGACGCTAATAATATACGTCTTGGTTTGGTTGTCGTTATTTATTTATTCAGTTCTGGTGAGTCACACAAAGACGCGAGAAGGAGAACTGCGACGGTGACACATAACACTAATGCATTCTTCCTCGATTTGATGAATGTTAAATGTGAAAACTTTGAGCCAAGGTTGACGCTTTTATGTCCTGTTAAATTGAACTAGAGGGACTCGGCAAAGGTACAATAATAATATAGCATTCTTCTCAGTTCTCACTTTCCAATTTCCAGTGAAGTGATATTACGGCAGTCACACACAGGCCGCTCCTAAGCACATACGCATGCTATATGCATTTTTCTCACTTCAAGAATTCATACGAATAGAAAACACTTAACAAGAAAATAACCATTTTTACGGCTGAAATTTAATATATCTGATGACAGCAATTGGGGGAGAGATGAGGTGTTCCTCCCAGAATAGTTAGGTAATAATAAATAAATAAATACTGCAGTAAAACATGGATGACTGATTTTTATGGATGAAAATACACGAGAACAATTGCATTCCCTGACGGAATGGAATGGGAACATTGAAGGCGTTTGAAAAGGTAATATTTTATGAGCTTCATGGCAATGACGGTATCATAAGGGATGGGGTAGATTGCACACTTGAAGATTTTGTGCGTGATTGATTCCCTGACGCATTACACACTTTTAAGTCGTTTCCTTTCAGTGTGTCATTTTCATCTTGTGGGTTATTATGTAATGTAATATGCTTATGAACTTTGGGACAGGTGAGCTAAGATGAAAGTCAATTTGTGTGGGCTTCCTCTGAACTCCTAGAAAATATGGAGCAATAATCTCCTCACGAACTATGCGCGCGTTTATAGCTGAGATTGTGTAATCGCATCTAAACCTCAGCTTAAAGATGCAAGATACGAGAGGATTGGTTTAGTAATTAGCATTAATTTGCTTTGCCTTTCTTGTCACTCGACTTCCATACAAAGGTGGTTCGGTTGTTAGTGTAACTTATGCTAGAGAGGATGAGTATGTAATTTCGTTGCTGTATAGAACGCGGCCTAAGAAGTTATTAGCTCCTGATGAGTTTCCTGTAGTTGGTTTGAAGCGGAAGCTAGGCTAGTGCATGGAATAATGCATAACGAATGTCAAATAGAGTTGGAAATTATTATATACTTATTTTAAACACCCTCTTGCTTGCTGCATGATCCAGACAGGGCAGACTCCTCCGATGAAAAAGCATTTAAATGTGTATGTTTAGATGAATACATTGACAGAATAAGTTTATACAAATACATGCTCTAGTCGTTAACTATCTAACTTCTAAGCTTGCATTAAGCTGGAGATGTGAACTGAGAACAAAAATATAAGAGGACATCTTGAATGACGTAGTACGTCAAAAATTGGCTAAGGTGTGAAGTAAATAAAGCAAATCATTTACGACTTTTAAAAACATGTCCATATAATACGCGTGCGTCCTAAAAAAGGGACATTTTGCAATGAGTAATAAACACGCAGCAATCGGAGGTTGAGGTTCATTTTAACTGCAAATAAATAAATCCTACCAAGGTTCACACTAAAAATTGCTAATAGAAGTTTTCGTAGCCCTTCAAAGTGGATGCATGCATTGGTTTGGATAGTTTGGCAAAGTATGACATGTTCATATAAAATTTAAACATGTATTTTATATAGCTTCAAAAATGGGATTCATACAGAATTCAAGTGGCAGCTCATCAAGAGTTATGCACATAGAAAGTTGCAATAAATCTCGCAACCCTAAATTATGGTGAGTAGGTTATACACACAAAGCTGCACACGTTTTATGCGACCAAATTGGAATGAGCTAACCACTTGAGCATTTCTAATAAAATCTTGATCGCATCTTCTCACCTACTCATTTAATATAACATCTTAACCTAAATGAAATGGCACAATACAAACGTTTTTACGTGATGTCAGGAACATACATCGTTCCGTTACTGCCAATACCTTTTAATCAGCAAAAAACTCATCGAGATGTCATGCGATTGCATACTTGCAAATGCGTAATCATTTTGGGGCGATGTAAGACTTGAGTTAAAAATGTGCAAGAAACTAATAATAATATAACGGAGTTTGTTCAATTATTAATATTTGTAAGTTAGGATATATCAGTTTGAAAGAATCTCATCCACTGCATGCTCGTAACTAATTATGTCCATAGCATAAAGCATTGCTGATGGATATTGTAGCCGAATGTAGGCTATAGGTAAATTTTGCAGTATTCTGAAGACACATTCGCCCCTCGTGTTTAGTAGATCAATGTGTGGTACAAGTTAGCTGCATATCATATCTTCGTATGTTTCCAAATAAAACTACTGTAGACTGGGACATTGACTCAGCCAGACCTAGCCCTAACATAAACACGTGTTTGGCTTACAATCGGGAATGGTGGCATGAAAGCATTTAGCACTTTTGAAAGTACTAATTAATGCAAATAGAAGAGAGATTTGTGTACATCATATTCCTCTGTTCCTTGAGACCGTTAGGTGAGCCAAATGTATGCCAGCAATGTGAACAGCATTGCAAAAGTAGCGTGATTCGCAACGAGAGTATGAGACGAGGTGTATGCAATTACTATCATTTTCTAGAGCAAATATAATCTTGCTTCTTTATTAAGAAGGCAGTACAATCTGTAATTCCTTGTTATGACAAAATCTGAGTATAAACTGGATAGGTTTAAATCTAACAGACATAATAACCGTCACTGATATGATCTTAAGATCTTAAGACCATCAGACGATTTAGACGGTAAGCGCCTTTCTTTGTCAGCACTAAATGAAAAACAAAACAGTTTTTTGATACCCGAAAAGTACGAAATTTATAACTACAAACATTCATTCCATACATTATGCACTTTTTTGCATTTTTGTCTACCAGTGTTTTCGACCTAGTGTAAATATTATGACTGGATTTAGGCTTATTTTATAATTACTTAAAAATTACATATACTCTGGGACCTGACTTCCATCACTTAATTCGAGAGGGTGACACGTTGACGGTCCCACAAAGTCAACTCTGGCAAGCTCCACAATATTTGTGTTATGATGGATTGGATGATGGTGTCGCATCGTCGGTGAATGACCAATTATAGGAAGAATTTTGTTATTGTCAGTACAATCTTCCTCTCTCATCGGCATCATCAACTGCGGTGGGGGAGTACTGTGAAGCTCGGTCATTGGCATGTCAAAACTCATCGGATGGTCGACGTAGCTGCAGTCATCATAAGACATAATATTTGGTTTGCCACTTCCACGAACTAAAGTTGGAATCCGATTTCCTTCTTTCGGAGGAGATGATTTCTCCTTCCGTTGCTCCACATGGCTGGGTATAATTACGTGATTAGGTGTGAAGGTTGGTGGTGCGTATGAGGTAACGGGCGTACCAGCGGTAACTTGTGCATTTAGAAGGAGAAAAGGTTGGTCGAGTTCAGGTTGACGTAAAAAGCTTGTTGGATTTGATTCTAGTTCCGGCGTTGTTGGCTGAACTGCCTCACAAGGTTGATCGCCTATAACCGGCATTTGATTTGACGGTTGAAAGACAATATCGAACCCTTTCTCCGCAACAGCTTGAGCATACACCACTGAAAAAATGAGAAATGAGAATTTACGAGTATTAGTTGGCCCTTGAGATTTTCCGGTCGTCATTATTATATTGGATTTATCATAGTGCGCATGAAACTTACTTGCATAAGGGAGATTAACTTGGTACAAAATTCCTGGTGGGCAAAATGGATAAGGCACTTCAGGTATTGGAGGGGGAGAAGGGGGCCGCTCGGATGGATTGAGATTGTCGTCTTTCTTTGGTTTCGGACTTTTTACTTTCACCTTCTTTTTTCGCTTGACTTTCACTTTTTCTACTTGATCTGGTAACGAAGAAGGCGGTGGAGGGGAGCCCATTTCCTCACCACCCGATGAAGATGTTCCATCGCCCGGATTAATTCCATCCTTGAAAGTTACTCCTCTTGATTTTAGTTTTACTTGATCCGCAGTACGCTCCCTGTACACATTATACAAAGCGTCATATGAATGAACGTACGCAAAGTACATGTTTATACGGCACAAGAAATTCTCACCTGAATCCAGCAGACACCAAGATTCCACGGGAAGGAAGGGGTATCTCTCGTATAATTGGTTTTTCATCACTTTCCTTGCTTTCTGCTTCCACGCCAGCCGCAGCTTCTGGATTTTCCTCCATTTTAGCACTCACTTCGCTTTCATCAGCCTCTTTCATATCCTCAAGTTCATCCTTTTCACTTTTGGCGAGATCGGGAGGACTGGTTTTTAAAACTCCATCGTCTGCCGGCGAATCAATCACTCCAGCTTCACAAGCCTCATCAACCTGCTGATAAAAAATTAAAAAGGGATTAAGACATGTATTCCTAAGGTCTACAAATAGCCAAATTATGAGGAGAAGCACCGGTATTTGTGTCTTTAAAATAAACCACTTAATCTGTATACGCAATGAACACTCAACAAGTATCTAATTTCCGTTGTGCCTATCAACTTTTATGCAATCGAGGATGTGGCTTTGCCCACATATCCGTGGGGCAATCTGAGCTTTGATCCAAGTGAAAGGATCAAAGTGAAAGCTCGATAATAAAGTGATTGCCCGTGGTCAACTTTTCCAGATATGACCAAGCTTTGGTCAACTGCGGAAAGGACATACGAAACCGTAAGAGCGGTTAGGTTCTATATGAGGTGAAAATATGTTCCATGTGTGAAGAATGCTAGCGAGGCGACGGCAATCGTAACGGTTTATTAATCTCATGTGTTACGGATGCCATATTTTTTGAATGATGGATGATACTATGAAAGAAACAAGATACTTGTTGAGTGTGAAGGTACGACGGAAATAATCATCGTTTTATTGATCGGCCCACTTTCAAGAACGTCTTAAAAGCAAGACAGACAAGCAATTTTTGTCGACAATTCGTAATTTTTGTTTCTTAATCCATGTTAAGAATCATAACAATAAATATATATGATAAATATATGATGAGGAGAGAAAGCATCAATAATGCTACGAAAACTTCTGAATGCATCACCAGAAACAACAAAGTAGATAAAAATCAGCACAAACTTTGCATTATGTTATGTGCTACATCATTTACAGAAAATGGTATGAGTTGTACATAAAACGTGACAGTAGTACTTTTAGGAGATATCGATAGACAAAAAGACAAGAGTTCTCCAACCAATTTTACAAAAAATCAACTTCCTTCGCAGACATCATTTTGTCCAATCGAGAAAGAGTCTAACATATGTCACTCTGGACAAATAACTGCACAGGTACGATTATGCTCATAGTTCCATGAACAAAATTGGAACGCAGTGGACTCCAGCATTTAGCAGCGTATCCTCCAGATAAAAGCTTCATTTTTAAAACATTGTGATTGAAAAGTATTGTTGACAACATATATTCAAATCCAAACAAACTCTTGAACAACCCCACGATAGATGCCATAAAAATAGACACAGATATCGGTAAAATCTCTTCGATTTGCATTTGGCCAAGTATTTGGCAGACCACAGGTGAATACTGAAACGGAACTTGAGCCTGTACCTTCAATATTGATTTTTCGGAATCCTCTTGAGATGTGTTCGTGTTCTCCTCTGATGTGACTTTCTCAGTTTCCCCAGTGTCAGCTCCGTGTGCAACCTAGAATAACACCCATAAACAGGTTTTGACACAGCAAATCTTACAAGAAAGTGCCGGTAAGTTATACATATTATCGACCTCGGCAGGGAAGACTGCGTTACAGCAGCAGTAGAATGGATTACCAGCAAAAATATACAACTCACAAAAATCCAGAGGACATGCCGATTGACAGAGAAAAATTAATTGGACAAAAATGCTTACTCGAACATTGCGTTTCCTTATGCTTGAGGAGGATGACTTCTTTTTCCGCTTCAACTTTTTGCTTTTCCTCGGAACATGTGCGGGGTCCAGGGGTGCCAAGTCAGGGTTATCCAGGGCTGGTACAATAGGAACTTTGAAGGGAACCACTGGAACCTTGATAGTCACAATTCTTCTGACCACGCCGTTCGCTTCGTCTTCCTTCTAAAAGTATATTTTAAAAAATAGTTATTATACACTTCAAAAAAAATGTTGGGTTTTTTGGTAAGCGCAAATATTTTATTTCTTTGGTGTCTACGAATCAATATAATTTTTGCAACTCTAGTCAAATTTTTATCGCAGCTCTCGGATATACCATGCAATTATCTACTATCATGATAACTTTGCTTACCTTATTTGCTTCGATTACTCTTGGTAGTTGCTTCCTTCCACTGGAATCCGTGACATCGGCAGCTGTGATTGTGACATCATTTGGGAGGTCGGCTGGAACAACCTGGATCACGTTCCCAAGCTAGAACAAAATGATATTTCACAATCAAGACTTTGCAGTATCGAAACACCTTACAAATACCAGTGTAAATCTTTCAGGGGTCAAATGCATAAATAATTCTTATAAAAAAACTGCAACAAAAATGTTAACTAACCTGAATCACTTGTGACTGCTTCTGCACGGGCGTCCACGGAGCTGCAGGCTTCGCTTTTACAGGCGCATCCCCTGGTGTTAAAGGGGGGAAACCTCCAAACGTGGGTGGCCCTTGCCCTTGGACTGCAGGAACTTTCGGAATCTCCTCTCGTAACTGAATGCCCATCTCCTTCTCCAGGCGCTCATCCAACGAAAGCCTTTTGGGAGAAGAGCCACCGTACTCGAACCCGTCAGGGTTGCCTTGAAAATTGCCATACTCGTGATGGCCTACATTTGCATCTTGCTGAACTGGATGAGGTGGGTAAAAATACATAGAATGACTATTTGCATGCATGTGCTGATTATGCTCGTACAAAGCTTCCTTGGATATTCCTCCAAATATTTCTGCAGCACCCGGAAGAACACCTCCAACCATGCCACTCGCGGCAAGTTCTGAATCACTAATGGTCGAATCAGCGACATTTAGTTGTAGAGGGGGTGAATCAGTCTTATTTTCTGACAAAGTAGGGGTGTAATACCCCTCTTTTCTTAACAATTCTTCAAACTCTCTTCTTCTTCTACCAGTGTAGTCGTCCTGAGGGCTTAAAAATTCGGAGGTGGATATTTTATCAAATTCGTGCTCATTACGTCTGCCTCTTTCTTCTCTGTACCTCAGCCGTCTTCCATCTCTTTCTCGTAAATCTTCATGTCGACGACTACTTCTGTGATGATAGCGAGCCCCACTGTGAGGACTTACGGACCTAGACCTACTTCGTGACCTTGATCGACTTCTTGATCGAGACCTGGATCGCCTTCTCCTTTGCCTGTCAAAGTCTCGTTCCCTGTGTCTACGATCGTCCCTGTGATTACGACCAGACCTCGAACTATATGGACGGCCACGTGGAGACGGCGATCTTCTTCGTCGATTGTCCTCTTCCCTATTCTCATAACTGCCACTGCGGTGCCGGCGTCTACTACGCGAATCATGATAATCTCGTCTATCGTGGGGCGAGTATGACCTTGACCTAGATCTCGATGACCCTGATTCAGAGCGTGATCTTGTTCTTCTGGGTTCAGGGTGCTTAATATCTTTGTCAACGGTGGTAGGCAACTGTCCTTCTGGTTTACTTTCAGTTTCAGTCGTGGCTATATCCTTTGGTGTCACCTTAACTTGGGGATACGTGACGGCAGTCCCACCATGCAGCGTAGGGATAGGTAAGAAACCTTTCTCAGCCTCCACAGATTTAATTTCGTCACTTAAAACTTTGAAGGTGTCTGCATTTCTTGATTTCTCTTCTTCTTTGACGTCAGTCAACGTTTGCTCAGTCTTTCCTGTGACATCCTTCGGAGCTGTGGGAGTGGGAAGTAGTGTTCCTTCAACAACTTGTGTTTTAGATTGCTCCGTATCAGACTCGGAGCTTTCTCTGAAAGGGTCGTACAATTTAGTCGGAACAGCAGTTATCTCTTCAGCTTGGCCAACGGTTGGTGTCTCAGTCTCTGACTCTTCTGAACTCGAAGAAGAACCGCTGCTATCAGATGAAGACGAATCGGATGACGATGATGAGCTTGATGATCCGCTTGATGAATTGCTACTTCCACTGCTACTACTGCTTTTAGACTTCTCGCTTCCTTTTAGCTCTTCATCTGTACCCATAGATCTTTCAGTTCCATATCCAGATGTTGGCACTCCACTGGTACTTGCCAGGTCCCCCCCTGCTTCATCTTGGGAATCATCACTCCAATTGGAATTGGACGACTTACTGTTTCTGCTTTTCCCAGTCTTTCTACGAGAACCTTCACTTTTGCGTGATGAACTTTTCAACAGAATATCACTAATATTAAAATCTTCATTCTCGAGAACAGACTTCAAAATTTCATCATCGTCTAACTCTGATAATAATGCATTTGCAGCAAAAACATCCACGTGATTCTGAATATTTGGTACGTCAATTTTCTCAATCAAAGAAGCCACAACCTTCTCCGGGTCTTGCTCAGGGTCTTCCACGTCTGGAGGGACAATTACACTATCACCATTATTTATGAGAGGATCATTAGAAAGCTCCGCCATTAACTCTTCAAAGCTCGTCCTCTTCCTGCCACCAGAGTATCGCCTGTCCCTGTCTCTTCGACGGTCATGATTATCTCTGTCCTTGCGCGAGCGATCTTTATGTTCATTATCACGGCTAGAACCACCTCCACCAGCATCACTCCCTCGCCTTCCCGAAGCACCACTGCCCCCACCATCACCCCTATCCTTCCTCTGCCTATCATCTTTCTTCTTGTCACCCTTGTCGTCATCTACGTCCTTCTTTTTCTTATGTTTTTTCTTGGTATCACTGGCACTTTCGTCAGAAGATGAACTTGAACTACTGCTCTGAGAAGAACTGTCGTGTTCCGAGTCCGAACTTCCTGACGAAGAGGAGTGACCACGAGGCTTTTTCGAGTGCTTCTTCTTGTGCTTCGCCTTGCTATCGTGTTTCTTCTTCTTTACTTTCTTCTCCTTGGATTTCTTGTGCTTCCTCTCTCCAGAATGAGACCTTGATCTATCTCTAGATTTTGTCACCTCTTTCTCCTTTGTTACACTTTCACTTTTATCCGCATCTTTTGATAATTTGGAACGCTTTCTTTTCGGGCGTCGTCTGGCAGAATCATCGCTTTCCTCGTCTTCTGATGAATGTTCTGAATCATCAGATCCTTTCCCATGCTTCTTTTCTTCCCTCCCTCTTTTCTTTTCATGATGCTTTGATTTCAAATCTGATGGTTTGCTTTCCTTTACTTTCACTTCTTCAGATTTTGGTGCTGGTGCAGTGGTGGTTTTAACAGAGTCGATCTCTTTTGGGTGCTTGGTCTTCTCACTCTCCTCCTCTGATGAGCTTCCTTTATCGTCGTCTTCACTGGAATCCCGTGTCTTTTTCTTGGACGTTTTCTTTTTTCGCTTCTTTTTCTTTTGCTTCTTGTCCTCCTTGTCTTTCCTCTTTCTATCCTTGTCCTTGGGTTTACTGTCATCTTTTGAGTCGGGGGAAAGAAGGCGAGGGCTATCTTTTTTAACAACTATTGGTGCCGGTGGTTTTTCTTTCTCCAGTTGAAAATCAACTTCAATATCTTCCAAATAATCATCATCAGAATCTTGTTTGGTTTTGGAAGACCGTACTTTCTTGGTGGAAAGTATGCGTTCTACATTTTTGTCTTCGCGAGAATCCCGTTTAGAAGATCGCTTGTCTTTTTCATCAGTCTTCTTTACAACTGGATTGGCAGATCGCGGCCCATATTCTTCTCCAACTTCACTAGCGTTCTCCGAACCAGATACGCTGCTTTCCCGTTTTCGTTTTTCCTTCTCTCCTGCTTTCTCCTTGTCCTCGAATCTCCGTTTTGGTAAATCATCCTGCTCGTACTTCTTTTTCAAGAGGGGCGAGGGAGCAGAATCCATCGAATCTTGTTCTGGATCAGTGTCACTTGATTTACTTTTGGAGTCGCTACGAGAAGATGAATTTGTGACTTTCTTGGCTACCTCCGGTTCTGGCACCGGTAAAGGTCGTCCAGTATCAGAAGCACTATCCTCCATGTCATCAGAGTAGAGATGTGAAATAAGTACCCCTTTTGATCCGTCAGAAGGACAAAATGCCATTTCATTTGTTGCAAACCAATGCTGGCCTTTGTGAAGATCCGCGGAGCCGGAGCCATTATCGCCGCTTGCAGTTTTGCTACTGATACTGATGATTTCATTCATCGTGTTGACAATTTCAGATGGCTCATTTTTAAAAACTTGATCTCTTGATTTGTAATAACCAGCAAAACTTAAAGGATTAGACCCATACATAATTGGAGGCTGGACGTTGGTTTTTCGTACAAACTCCGCAGGATATTCGATTTTTTCGCCATTCTGAAGTTCTACTGGGACAGTAGCAACAGCTTTTACGGGTCGATGTAGTGCTCGCGTTAAAGGAGTAGGTTGTATTATATCTTTAGATCTCGACTCAGATCTAGATCCTGACTCATCCGAAGATCTACTGCCACTCCGTGCTCTAAAAATGTTTAAAATAACCAAGAAATGCTACTAGCCTCATTCAATGCTTCTCAGTAAAGTTTAACTTTTCAAATTATTTCGAAATGATCATCATTTCATTTCAGGAGAATTCATACACGAGTATACATACACAAACTATATCTATAATATAATCAATAATCGTAATAAAAATAGAAAATATTAACATACCTTTTGTTCACCTGGCTCCATAAACGCTGTATGTGGTCAAATTTATACTGGTATTTTGAGAAATCTTGCCAATCATTTGGCATTCTAGAGCGGCGTACTTTATCGAGTTCCCTTTCAAGTTCCTCCTCCCGTTCTCGTTTCTTCTGGGCTTCTTTCCGTTCCTTCTCTCGTTTCTCACGCTCCACGGCTTCTTTCTCTCGTCTCTCCTTTTCCCTAAGGTCTCGTTCCTTTTTTCTTTCGCGTATTTCGCGACTGCGGCTTCTTGATCTGGAGCTGCGAGACTTCTTGTCTTTCTTCTTACTTTTGGTAGATGGACTCCTACTACGAGACTTCCTCTTATCTTTTTTCTTATGCGGAGACGCCGAGCGGCTTCTAGATTTTCGTGATTTCTTTTCTGGTGATTCTTTCCTTTTATCTCGCTTGTTGCGGCCCTTATCGGCTTTATCCCGACTTCTAGAGCGTTTTTCCCTACTCCTGGAGCGTCTGCGGGCCCTTTCACGACTGCGAGATCTTTTGTCCCTGCTTCGTGACCTTTTAACACGCTCTCGACTCCGTGATCGTCGATCACGGTTTCTTGATGGCCTTTCTGGACTTTTTGACTTCGAGCGTCTATCCTTGCTACGCTTTCGCTCTCTGCTTCTGGACCGTCGCTCCTTACTTCTAGATCGCTTATCTCTGGATCTTGATCTACGATTACGGTTTCTTTTAATTTCAACAGAGGACTCAGACTTGGAATGAGATCGTGATCTGCTTCTAGAGCTACTAGATTCGCGCTTACTTCGTATATTTCTTGCAATTGCAGTCGTTTGGCTTTTCTTTAGAAATAAATCCATATCTTCCAGCTTACTCTCCGTTGGAAGTTCTATCAACGAAGTGTCACTTCGAACACTGTCTGTAGTTACAACCGTGGGGTTAACAACAGCAGTTACAGGTGGGGGTTTGGGGATGCTCGTAGATATCACGGACACTTGTTTTAGCTTTTCACTCAAAATCGAATTTAATGCCATCACTTCTTTCATTTTTTCCTCCTCCTGCTTGATTGATGCAATGGCTAAATTTTCTTGACTACTTTTGTTTTTTGCTGACTGATGAAAAACAGTGACACCTTTCATCGTTGACGTTTTCTTCGAAGAAGCTGCAGCAACCGAAGCCATTTTCGCTGCTGAGAATGCAGCTAATCGCTTTTTAGCTTGCTCTTTACCAAGAAGCACATGAACCCTAGGCTTTTGTGTCTCAGCCACATGTCCACTGCTTAAATTTTCGCTGGACTGTGCAGGTGACACATTCATTTCGTTATCATCATCCCCAGCAATGGCCTGGCTTGGTGAGTACTTCGAAGAGTCGGGAGGCAAAGGAATTTCTTGATCTATGTCATCTTTTTCCATTTCTACTGGATATGGAATTTCGTCTAGCAAAGCGGACGAACCATCCAGCTGAATTGTGGATTTTTCAGGTCCTGAATCGGACCCAACAGATGGCATCCTTCCCCTTCCAACGCCATCGTCTTCCCCAGGCGACGCAGGCAAGGGGAGTGACGAGTCCGTATCCACATCAGACATCTTTTGCAGTCTTCAGCAGATTGAACTGTTTCAATAAAACATTTTACAAATTAGCTAACCAAGCACATTTAAAATATGCATTCTTTAAATATGCATACGCTAAGAACGTAAGCACATTTTTAGGTCGACGTGAAAGGGAATGTGGCTGTGAAGCACATTTATTAACATGTTTGCATTCGCGAATTTCTAAATACTTGAATCATTTCCGTTTGTAGTTAGTATCTACCATCCAGTCTTGTAAATTACTAATTTACTTGCTTTATATATTTAAATCCATCCTTTCAATTTATTTATTTTTTGTAACGTAACAGAACTAGATATTAACGAAACTGATGATTTCTCATCAGGAAAGGAATGAAACAGGAAACTGGCTTTCCACGTGTGAAAAGTCCTAGGTAGATTATTTTATTAAAATGTTTCTTCGATTTTAACAAAAAAAATCCAGAATGCCACACCACTAACCGTCCATTCCAAATTTCCATTACCCAATCTACGTAGAACCTAACTAAAATTGGTAGGCTTTCGGCATCCAAAGATAAAAAATGAAGTAAAACTGGTACTGGTAGTATAAAGGTCAAACAAAGCTATTATACAAAGACGTTCGTAAGTGTTATGATTATTTAAACTGCATTGCCTTAATCTTAATCTTTCCTGCTCCTACTGAATTATAACTTGAATAATGGTTGAATATCATGATTCTGAACAGAACAGAATAGTTCATTTATTATGAAGTATACGAGTGAGGAGTGAGTACCAAACTGCACAATAGGTCTCCAAAATATTGTTAAACAGTCAAACTAAAAGAGCTTATCGGAAGTTGATTATCGTACTTTCGTTAGGATACTTTCAGCATTCCACAACATGTTCTTTTTGACGGATCCAAACTTCGAAGAGTTAAAATTTTTAAATCCTAGGTTTAAATAATTTAGAGCGTTTGTTGAGTCCCATTTGAACATGTTCACATTCCAATCTATTATGCCAGTGCTGTTAGCCTACAAATTTACAAATCGTTAGTTTTATATTTTGTATTTCTGTAGTTTAGTTAGTGGCACATTGGCACATAATTTTTCTGATGTTTTCATGCAGTTCGATTTTCGAAATACTGAATACTATATTACATTATTTCAAATGCAAAATATGAAGCATTACAATGTTTGATTTGATTCATTATGTTGGTGTCTACGATAATTAAAGTTGGTTAAATTAAAAATTATAATCGAAAAATGGCATAGCACTGATTAGATCAAAGACGACAACAGCAGACCAATTTCATTCGTTCGAACTGTCTGTAGATTCAATCAACTAATCGTAACTTATTTTATGGTTTCTGGCAATGGTTCAATGATACATGCACTCTAATAACTGGACAAGACACAAGATGCTTTTATTTTCCAAAAGCACTTGGAAATTTTCACTTACTTCCCCCAACACTTGAACAATTTAAAAAGCAGTTTTAAACTCATGGCTGAGATTGTGATTGAGATATTAAGGTTATAATAAATTAAGTGTTGAATGCGCTAATTGCTATTGGATGGTTATTTCAATATTTCAAATATTCGAAATATTTCTTGCTATATATTAGCCACTGCAGCACTCACACATCATGACCACGACACAATAATTAAATTAGAAAATATTATATATGAAAATAAAACTCACCCACTGCCCACGAAAATTCCTCAAGACTGATAATGCATCACACCACACAAGTTTTGGTTTCACACTCCTCAATCATCAATCAATGACGTTGGACGCCGAATTTCTTCTGTTGTTCTGCTATTGCAACTCTTGACTCTAACGAAGTAACAAACATACAAATAAAGATCAAATTAACTTTTAACATTCACAATTCAAACAGCTGCTTAAGCAGTATTTTGTATTTCACACAGTTTGGAATGTTGAATGTTTGTTGAGAAAACGACTGATTCACTAGTCTTCACCATCAAATATTTATTTACGAATTTAATTGTTTAGCCTGGTCACTGACTGCTGACTGGTTCACTGGTGACTGGTCTTGGTTTCGTACACCTAATCAACAATGAACAATACAAGTGACAAAACCAGTGATCTTTGAGTAAGAAATTATAATTTAGAGCGTGGAATGGATACCCAGTCACAGTCACGAGTTACAACTTACAATAATAAACAATTCTCACATATTATTTTGACTATCACCATCCACATCAACAATTGAAACTAAATTTTTTCGACCTTCAACCTTTCACCTTTTGCATTTTTCATTACGGAGATCGAGACCGAATCGTATAGTAATGAAGGAAAATACTTCAACATCTAAATCCAATCACCCATACACCATAAACGCAGCTTGAAGCCAGTGGCCAGACTTGGACAATCCAAATTCAAATCGAAGCTCCTGTTTACTTGAATAGACATTAATCGTAATTCACTAACTAATGACTAGTCAGTTGTTAGTCTTGTTAGTGTACTAATTTATTTCCTAATTTCTGCATTCATTTCATAATTTTCATAACCCGATGATCAAGTGAATCAGGTCCCGATGACGGATCGTCTTTCTTTCAGCTTTTTTAATTAATGCTATATTTTTATTTTTACGAACCCTAAAAGTAAGACCAGGAACTTCCACCCACACAAACAAGCAAAGTGAATTAGTGAACCCATACCTTCACACACTAATCATACCTCATTTAAACTAATAAATGTTCTTTAAAATTATCATTTGTTCTCACCAGATTCGCCAACCGGGGTTCCTTCTTTCCAGTACGTTATCAACCAAAGCCAAAAACACCACCGCCAACCACACTCCTTCCTTGCAACCCCAGCAATCCTCTTTCTTCCCCACACTTTTATAAACACTCTTGAAACTACTCAAAACTGACCCTCCAGTCTTGGAAAACTGATGACGACCACCACTCCAATTAATTCTTCAACTCTCACTCTAATTTCGTGGCACTAACGAAAAATATGATTTTTAGTAAATGTAGTCAGTCGGCAGACTCAAAACAAGGCTCCAAACCATAAAAGACGAGAAGAATGTATGTTTGAAGCGAGAGAGCGAGAGCAGGAGCTGTCCTTCGAGTGTATCAAAATAACACGAGAGCGACATCGAGAGTTGCTCCAAAATGCACAAGAAAAATGTATCTGGGCATGTTCGGTGAGCATATCGTGTGGGGTACATACGCTACGCGACGGTACGATGTACTTTGTGAACGCGAAGAGCGTCGAGCAAGTGTGATAGGATTGCATTGTGATATTGTGAATGTATACTTACGAGGAGCATGCATATAGCATCAAAATCGAAAATACAAGAAAGAGTTTGGATTGTAGATCATGGCAAAAAAATCCACATCCCACCTCCAACTCTATATAACGCCATGTCCACAAGCACAAATTCAATTTCAAAGCATCAAAATGAACGAAAGTACAGTCTGTTTTTCATGTGTGCACACACGATGTCAGCACAAAATATTTTCATATAAGACCACTTATAAGAAGCTTATAACCTAATATACACACCGACGGTGTAAGTATAGGACTGAAATACATAAAAAAGGACATTACAACTTGTCTTGTAGTTTCTGTCCATACATATAAGAAGGGGTCTACTACGCAATCGCATGCGTAAAACAGATACATTGTGATATGTATTTTTATTTGTATGCGTTTCCAGCGGTATGGAATGTTCAAGTCAAAATCAAACACGGAATTATAAATGAACTAACACCCATATTTCTTATTTGTATGAAAATGAAGAAATCGATATTTGAGATGTCTCTGGGGACGAGAGACAGGCAGTGAGGCAGGCGTCAAAATGGGTACTTTGTAACACAATGATTCATCGGCATCCGATCAATTTTACAGTGTGTAAATGCCTATTTACTTTTCAATATTCACAAGCGTTCTTAATTTACCGGAGACAAAACGAATAGTATATATGTATATTTTTCCCGTTATGTCTTATGTATCATAGAAATTTCATTTCATAGCTTACACTTAGACTATACAAACAGTTGACTGAGCTTACACGTTCGGTTTGTATAAAAATAAATGCACTATTCAAATATATTTTCATTTTGACAAGTTGAGTAATTGCATATATTAAATTATATAATGTAGCACCATATACTCAATGTAATATATAACCTTACGCAGACAAGATCGTGCAACTACGCTGCACCGTTATTTTATCAAATTTTAACGTGATCGCATACACAAGTCTTTGAGAGGTTACAGTCTTTGTAAATCGCAATAAATCGAAATCTTGAAAATCTTTTAAATCCAGGTTATAATTGTAGTAACAACTATGAGAGCACTTCTCAACCATTAAAGCGCTATTTCTTTTAGGTATTATGTTTTCAACAAATATTAGGTTTACAACTGCGCACAATATGTGCTGAATCCATTCAACGGGTACGGCTGACTCAAACTTGAAAGAGATTATTATGAGACTTCCAAACTAACAGCCATCGTCCTTAATCGGTCCAAGAGTTTACCATTCCAGTACTGAGTAGTCTGTTTTGAACAATTCAACAATAGATTGTAAATATCATATAGATGCGTATTCTTTTAAAACTCGTAGGCATTTGACTTACCATTGGATTAAGTGGTCCTTCACCGCGTTCAAATAATGCTTCTTCGCCGCTTTGAAGTTTCTGTAATAAGAGTTCGATCTGGCTGGAAACGGACGTTTTGCCAGATCGTATACATGATAAACGCTCTTCCGTAGTTGAATTTGACCTATTCCAAACTGACGAAGTGTCATTTTGACAATCAGTTTCGGATCTGGACGCTGTAGAAGAACAGCTTCCGCTGAGAGCACAAGAAGGCGTCATAAGGCTGGCTTGAACTCTAGTGTGAGGGTCTAATTCACTCAGCATAAATCGAAGCAGTCCTGCGGAAGTGATTTCCTGATTTTCTGGATACATTCTAATGTCAGACCGGCTTTAGGAAAAATAAACAATAAATCAATACCAAAGACAAATTATAAAAACATTATATAATTTCATAATGAAGTCTAACTTCCAACTTGGCAGGAACACGACTGTGGGAAGCTGTTCCGGACTTAAATCACCAGGAAGGGAGTTTTTGAACATGTCAATTTTTGCTATTGTGTATTTTAAACTTCCATCGCCATAATTTTCTGCCAAAAATCTGGAAAGTGCTACTAAATGTGTCACTGCAATCGCACAAAAGCCACAAAATGATGCAGTGAATAAGAGCAACACGGATGAGTCTTTGTGGACTGAGTTTCCGTTCACATATTGTAGCAGGTCAGCCGAAGACCAATTTTGTAGGGTATTCTGTTCTGGTTTTTTAGCTTTTCCTTTGCTTTCATTAGGGGTTTGAGCACTCCATTGTAAGCGCGAAGGTATATGCTCCATATTTCCATTCTCGACAGTTAAAGTGTAGTTGTGAATAGCAAGAACCATTTCAGTTATGTTAAAGGAAGACAAGGGAAGTATGACATCATTCTATGGGAGAAACAAAAAAAGCTTTGCTTAGTAAAATGTTCACCCGTGAAGTTAAACGAAAACTTGTATTTTAACCTACCTGAGAATCAATTATGAAAGCCATGGGATCCAACTCATAGTCAGGATTCTCCGAATTTACGTTTTTCAGACCGCTCAGCCCAAGCTCGATGAAGTAAGGCACATCTACCGGATCAATAGCTAAAAATTTGAACTGTCTTTCTGAAACACAACTCAGTCCAGTAAAGTTAAGGGCTGCGGAAACATTTTCGTAATGCAACAAAGGCTCGCGTTTAAACAGAATCCGTTTTTGTTCCCAGTGCTTAATGTTGGGAAGTAACTGCTGACATTGGAAACTGCCCTTCCTCCGACAAATCTGAATTACTGAACTCCATATTGATGCCCATTCTAAGAAAACCAATTGAATAGTTGCAGATAACTTATGACTTATTTACCATAATATATTTTTATGTCATTTCAAATTTGATCTTACCAGAATTGACTTTATGCGATGTCCTTCTTAGTTTCGTGACGTTTCCGCTTTTGTTACAATTAAAATAATCTAGAGCTATTTCCTTGACTTGCATGTAGAATGGGGAATGTCCAGAGGGGAAGTATCTTCGAGATACCAGGAGGAATACGGGACCACTGGAAAGCTGCTGAGCAAAATCATAGGGCCCAAGAGCTGCTGGACGGTTTGCAAAACCATTTCTCAAGGCGTAAACCCATGTAATGGGCACATTCTTGGTCCTTTCGATGATCCACTCAGCTACTTGACTAACAGGGCCTTTCAAGCCTTGTGCGTGATATCCTCCATGCCATTTTGCAGTATGGATTTCATTAAATAGCACAAGCGATATGGCGTTTGACGACGAAAGGAAAAATCTTTCAGCCAATTCCGGACGCAGAAACAATCCAAATCCTACTTGGTTAAAAGGATCAGCCTCAAACGTTCCTGTGAAATTCAGCAACAACAAAATTAAATAAAGTTATAAAATGAAAACCAATTGATCTGATGAGTAAAATAGTAGCTTACGTAGCGCCATTTGCAGATACGTCTCGTATGCTTCCGTAGAGTCCACCATTGTGAAATTGAAATATCCCAGCATGATTACCTAATAAAATAGTTCTTTAGAAAGTGCTCGGAAATTGTTGTATGTATTTCATGAAATAAAAATTCGGTAAATTAGTAAAATTACGTCATGTTGAGCTCGGAAATTCCACAGCTCTTCTTCAGTGTCTATTCGCGTGACAGGTTTTAATAGCGAGTTAATAAATTTTATCATCGGTTCTTCTCTGATGGGGCCATTATAAATTATACCCTATAAAACAACACAGATTTCAATTGAACCGTTTTGCAGAAACGTGGCACACTTAAATATAGGACAACGGTAAAGTAAAAGTATATATGAGAGCTTTCAGATTCTTACCGCGGACTTTCCTATGTGAGCCACAAAAATAGGATAATGTGATAAATTCTTGTAGTTTTTTCGGCACTGTCCACCTGGCCACCAACAGTTAATCGCATAAAATTTGACCCGTCCATGATATGTGAAGAAAAAATGTTTAGCAACATTTAAAAATACTGGTTTAGAGGCTACAGACTCCGAATCCCACGGTGCGTAGTAAAACAAGAAGGAAGGATGATAGGGAATTTGCTTGTTTGCTAAATCCACATATTCACCCATATAGTTATCTTGTAGAAAATACGCAGCATTTTTATTGTCGAAAAATGGATCTGGGGTAGCTACTGAACGGATTTTGGGTGGCCTGTACCAAAAATACATGTAAATTAGAATATGCTTTCAATAACTGACTATCTGAAATGTGTAAAAATCAAACAAAGTTATAAAATTCTTACGGTGATCTCAGTGAGGCTAATCCACTAGCGAAAACTAGAAATGTGATGCAAAGTTCCTTGTGATATCTTGCAACTCTTACTGACATTCTGTGTAGAAAATTGTCCACACGACGTAATAAACCGAGACCGTTATTATTTTCAGCGTGTCGTATATTGTTTTCCCTGCCAGCAAATATCTCTCGTCTCTGTTCCTGATTAGCTGCTGCGTTATTTCTCCGACTTTGAATTCTGCTGTACAACGTTGGAGTGATAATTAATCCTTTGGGCTTGCCTCCCTTCGACAAGCTTCCAGTGCCTTCTTTCGCAGATTGCTTTGTTGCTGCCCGGACAGTGTCACTTGTTTCGTCTTCACTATCGTCTGTTTCAAATCCGTCGCTTGAGTACTGGCTGTAATCTTTCTCTGACTCGTTCGCAATTCTGCTCGGCTGGTCAGTTTCGTTATCATTAATTTCTCCGTCGCTCCCTGATGACAATGAGTTGCTACTGCTTAAATCAGTCGTAAATTCTTCCAGTCCAGACTGAAATGACTTGGAGGACGAGTCTTTTGGACTTGAGTTATCGCTGGAGCCCACTGAATGTGATTGTGAGTTATTCTGTGAGGACCACAGTGAACCTGAGAGCTCCTCCGTATCGTCTACAAGGCTGCCGCTGAGGGAATAGGTAGTACAACTACTGGACGGGGAAGATGACGTGGAACATAAATTGCTAGGTGTTTCTTGGAATAAATTTTCCTGGATAACGGTGTTAGTACTGCCGTTCACACTGGAGCGTTGTTCAGGATCTAAGCACTCCTCACTCCTTAGGTGACTCATTATTTTCCATAATTAACATTTGTATTTCCTAAGTTAGCGGATTATCTAGAATCCCGGGGTGGAATACCTGAAATAATTTGATTAATTAAAATATGCCAATATTCTAAACTAAAGTACCAACATATTTCAACATGTCTAATATTTATACCTCATTATTATTTCGTCGTCTCGTCGATAGTACACCTACTACCAGCAATACGTCATTTTTGTATTCTCTTCTGATAATTACTGGATCAGTAGCAGTGCTCGTCTAGCGCCAACATCAACATCAACTAAAATCAATAATGGTTCCGTTGTCTTCCTTGAGGACCACCAGCAAAGGATTCTAAGGCTTGATCCGTGATTCCGTGGGGAAACTGCAATAAAAAATAACAGTCACCACATTTACTAGAGCACAGAAACATTTAATATTTTCAAATTTTCTTTTAAATCAATTTATTATTCTATTTTCGCCAATCCAAACCAAACTCACCTTTGAATACAAATTTCCCTTATCAATTAACACCCAAGTTTCACAGCAAATTATCATTCCAGTTCCACCCACAAGTTATTATCCGCCAACAGCTTGCAAATTTAATCTTCTCCGGTTATTTTTTCATACGTGGAACAAATTACGTGGAATCAATAAATCAGCCGTGTGGTGTGATGTGAAGTGCTAGATCGAAGAATGTGTTCTGCTGTCTGTTGTGGGATTAATTGAATAATACACAACACAAAAAAAATCTTAAATCGTTGAACAATCTGTGCGAACACTGACAGCACAACAACACACCAGCTGCAACTCGTAAACACGACGAAGCAAGTAGTCTTATGGTCTGCTCTGGTAAAGCGAATTCACAACAGGTGAACTACCGCTACACTACATCCCCCCTTCTAATATATCATTTCCTGTGTCCCTCTTTTGTAGTTCAGTTTTTTACAACAAAATATGTACTGAGGACTATTGTAAAAAATTACAATAAATTTCACATGTCAAAAAACTGCTGTTTTTGCCTTCTTCAAAAGATGTGTATAAAATATACAAACATGTGTTTTGCTTTGCGCACGTACAAATACAACCTAACAACTTATGCAAATGAGTATAAGTTCATGCCCATAGCTAAGAGATGAGAGAGAGAGAGAGAGAGAGAGAGAGATAAGCACACACCGATTCCTTTGATCTTGATCACAGATCTCCAGAAATTAAGTTGCATCTAATCTGTGATGATGATCAGAGGTGTGATGTGTAAAACTCAACACTCAAAATCTGCAAGTGTGTTTTGACGGGCTTGCCGATTGTGCACCACATCACATCTGTAAAGTTGGCCAGAGCGAGAGACCAACTACATGTTGACAGAACGATTGTGTGGGAATCTTGAGGTGAAATGTTCACTCCCTCCCATTCCTCCCTGGTTCATATAATGGAGGAGTACATTTCCATTTGTAACAAGCCATATGCAATGTATGCATTTTGTATTTGGAAGTGGAGCTGGAACTGCTCTACAATCAAAATCATGCTGGATGGAATATATGCATTCATATTTCATCAATGCACCAAGCGTGTGCTTTCCATTTAGATGCACAATGCGCCTCAGTATTTCAGTTTCATGGAATAAAATTTCATGCAAGTCCAAAGACTAGAGTTAGAGATAAACATTTCCTAATTGTCCAGAACAAAAGACAAACTGACTAAATAATGATTATCTGAGTAATCCTTGAACCTACTTTCTTGCATGTAATTATTGGATTACTGGATAAATATGCCACTTACTATTTAGCATTAGCACCACATGCATATGCTGGGTGCAATTTAGCAACATATATAGTGCCCATGAAAAGATGGTTGCCATATATAGTACACTTTTCCGGTACTAAAATTGACAATAATTTATAAGCATTGCACGAATTGTATAACACACATATTACATTCCTTTCCATATATGCGTCATCACAAATTTTTCAGTTTTTGTTTTCAAGCCAGAGATTCGTTACAAGAGTTTATCAATTTTTAGGATGTAAAACCTACAACTCGGGCTCGCTTAGGACTCGTTTTGAAAAAAAAAACTTTTAAAATGACATCCTTATAGAATCACATTTTTATAATTATTCCTCCCCTTCCTCTTAATCGTACATAAGCATTTCAATAACTCCTGAGAAATTTTAAAGTTAGCAATGGACAAAGGTGTGTCAAGGTCTCAGCCCGGCTTGGAACCACATGCACAATCGTGCATTCGGAAGCAACGGAAGACGGTTAAAAAATGCCAACAAGTCGTGTGCAATCCTCGGGACGGGACCGGGAGGGCGGCTCATGGACCACACCAGGACCAGGCGTTTGCTTTGTTCAACAATAGATCAGTATGAAGAGATGCAATAAACTCCTTTGTTGAAGCATGACAATGATGCATGTTATATCATCCCAGCTTTTCTCATTTAATTTGGTTGACACAGCTTTCCATGCTTAGTACGATGCACCATCTAAATCCTCACAGGAAAATTGCAATGAGTCCAGAACTCCTTCGCGATGCAGAAGAGCAAGCTTCATCGTTAAGAAAAGCTAACAAACAACTCCAGGATCAGTTGGACAAAACAACGAGAGAGAAAGCGAGAATTCATAGATTCTTATCGGACTTGTTGTACACGCTCAATGCTAGAGGATACGAGTCTGTTCGGGATCATGAAGGAACTGTTGTCGACTTGAATAAGTGCAAGGGAGAATCTTATCTGGACTTGAAAGGGCGAGATTTGAAGGTGCAAACTCTTACATAGTTTGTGTATGCATCCTTGTGCCAACAATTTACAATGTACTTACCTCAACAAAATGCATATATCCAGCAAAGAATCAACGTCCGACGACCGGGCGGACAAGAGTTTCTTCTGAAGGCAGTAATTGGGAACCAAGAAAGAGCAGTCCAGTCCTTAGTTTATAAGTTGGATTCCATAGGACGCGATATTGTCTTATCGGTAACAATTTTCTCATAGAATGCAAAACTGTGTAGAACTTATCAAATGCGTTCATGAATCAACGTCTTTGAAATGTGTAGAATCGGCTAACAAGCGATGATCCTGGAATCCTATCAGCCCAAGACAGTGAAAAAATTTCCTCTTTGGAAGCTGAGGTATTTCAACTGGTGACCTTGATTGAAGGTGCTTGCCAAAAGTCCCCGGATATTTATCCCGCACTAAGAGATCATTATTACTTGTGCGAAGGTATTGAACTTGAATTTGTTGACTGGTGTGCCCATGCATTGTGTTATCTCATATGTGCCGAGTGTTAATAGCGATGCATTGTTATCCAATCCATCCAGGAAGTGACGGTGCTGATACAAGTCCAAGATATCCAGTGATACAGAATCTTTTAAAGAAATGCGAGCAAATATCAAGGGAAACTCAGAACAGACAACTTATTGAATTACTCAACAATGATAACAATCGTCTAAAGCATAACTCCCAAACGACTAATAAGCAAAAGATAACCAAGTCTATCACAAAACCTAGGGCTATCAACAAATCCCCCAGGTATGCAAACTCTGGAGAAATGTTCGCATGCGTTATATATGTCAAGTGTGCATGTGATAAGTAAGTTTTCCTTCGCTTCTGTGATTTTCAATTTTCATTCAATGTCCATATTCTTTTTAGAGCAGTTTCGTCTGATATCGTTGGATCAGGTCCTGCAAATGCGCGACAATTATATGACGCCTCAGAGTGTGCTCATCTTTATGGTCCACCTCGCTCAGCACTGATGACGAGTCGTGCCCCTGCCGGCGGCGTAGAAGGACTTAAGCGTTTGAACGGTGTGAGCAAATCAGAGAATTCCATTCACTCCAACTCCAGAGAATCTCAGGGACCCTTCCTAATAAAGTCATCGTCACAAGGGCCTTCCGCTGTAACCATAAATAGCAGCAGTGGCGAACCCGTGCCTGCATTTTATTCCACCAAATCTTCGCCAGACCAATCTCTTGAAAATAATAGCGTGACAGTGTGTCCGTATTGCAGCCGGAGATTTGGAATTGAAGAGTCTATCGCGGAAATTAAAAATCATATTGAAATGCACATTTTTGCTGGAGATAGTACTCTCGTCCAATAAAATATGTGCCTCCACTTTGAGAGCATTTTTTTAGAGGAAAGATGTGTGTGGTTGCTCGTGTGAAATTGTGTGCATCTAAACACAAGTTGTGTGCTGCATCGGTGCATGCTCTATACTCCGACACCGGCTCAGATGTGAGAGTAAGTATGAACTCCAAAAACAAAACAAGAGTTTCTCACTGCCACTACACTCGAAAATTTGCACACAAAAACAAAACAACTCTTGTGAAAGTCTAACTCTAATTGCGATTTAAATTAACTAACCTCATCATATGTATCAATGCCATTGCTGTCTAGCAAAGGGCCTTTACACGAGAACGGGTGAATATTTTGCACATTTTTTGTGGTTTTCTGTTTACTGTGAAATCAGCTGATATAGATGACAGCGGTGGGAGTGAAGTGGATGTCAATTAACCACTGGTGATAAACAGGCGTCAGTATTTGGTGAGGTGAGTTTCGAATTTTTAATTAAATGATTATCGATAAAATAAAATAAAATTGAACCGCAAACGCATCCAATCCACTTCGTGAGAAGTATAAAACAACAGTCGCGGTGACATTTTAAGAGGGGGTTTGAGGTGTTCTGGAAGAGCAGGTGTGTTAAGCCCACTGCTTATTGTCACAACTTTCAACTTTACGTAAAATAATTAACTTCTTCTAATACATCGTACATGTACATACATTTGTGGCTCATTTGTATTTTGTTTCATGTGATCAAGATATGTACAAAAAATTATGATCGTTCGTGGATTGTTGCGTTCATTGTGAAATTGAAAGGTGGTTATGCACATTACTTCTAATTGTAAGTCATCATCGGTAGCTCAAAGTTAAATTACTTACAATTTTGCAAATTGCAAGCGTATCTTCTTGTAGGGTCTGTGTCATTTATCTTACAGGGCTCCTAAATAAAAGTGGAAGCGGTAATCGTCACTGTCACTGCACTGCTACTAAAAGAACTTATCGGTCGTATGATCATGTGAAATGATTAGCCATCCGCAGTGAATTTGTAAGGGATGTTTCGCATATAATCTGCAGTGCATCAGACCTCTCTGTCGTTATCTATCGCTATACTCCAGTCCCCATTTTATACTATTTGTATTTTAATAGTTTTTAAAGAAATATTTAAAACTTTCAATAGTTTTTGTATTTTATCACAGTTTTAAATACACTATTCGCCCCTTTATACAGCAGCAGATGACAGCCCTGATGGTTCTTATTCTTTGCAAAATGCACGTGGTGGTGTATTAGGGGCATGTGTCAAACGAACAGCATCTTTGGCAGGAATTTCTCTTTCTACTTTCAATTTCCAAATCAAGCCAGAAACACAAAACATTTAGTTTTAGTTGTTTCATGACTTTAAAAATATTGACTCGGGTACACATTATATTCTTTCACATTATAATTTATTGCAATGAAATTTCACTCTTCAAGGTAATATGATTTTCCAAATTATCAATAAGCCACCAGTGTATAACGGTCTCACATTCTTTCCTTAAACCGATACCTAAAAGATGGTAGTGCAAGTGCTCAGCGTAAATTCCTGACAGATTGATCGGAATGTCTATTGAACATGGGCGTGAACGTGTGCAGTATAATATATGAATCTATAAAAACATAGCTCGAAGTTTTTTTCCACCTTTTATATTAGCTTTTCTGTGAAATTCTGAGCAGGACAACTGGAACATAAACTAAAAACGTGATGATAAAAAAATTGTTGAGCAAATGAGGGGAATTGCGTTGCATGTTCAAATTTAAGGGTGTGTGGGCAAGAAAGAAAACCAATTTCCAGGACAAAAAGCTGACCAAACGATTTTCTACAAGTGCTACTTTTTATGAAAGAGGCGTCTGTAATAATAATGGCATCTGCTTGTTTCTCTGCTTTTTCCATTTCTTTTCTTTCTTCCTGTCTCTCCACTTCTCTCTCACACACACTCGCTCTCTCTTTCTTTCTTCCCGTGTGTGTCCACTTTTCCGTTTCTCCTTGTTTCCTGGGGTGAAAGCTGACACATTACGTAAAAGTAAAGTACAACGAGCATACGAAGGTATTTCATCTCACCGATTTTTTTCTACAGGATAAAGAACGGTCCAGGACAAAAAAAAATCTGACGATGAGCAAGCTTTCTATAAGCATATTATCTTTTTTCCATGAGAAAAAAGGCGATTCACCATTTCTACTTCTCTTCTTGTGTGCATGTGAGAAAACCCGTCTGCCTGTTCCGGACTCAAGACTATGACTTGGTCCACGCAAGCGGCACACACATCTCATCCCAAATAAACTTTCACTGATTGTTTTCCACTGTAGTCCATTTTCTTTCTTTCAGTTTCCTTTCCACACGCTTTGTGAGTTGCGATCTGCCAGATTCTCTGATTGTCTGCTCCTGTCTTTTAACGGGCACGACATATAAAAACTCTTTCCGTAATCTGTTTTTTGTTCACAGATTCTTTTTTCTTTCCAAAAATAAAATGTTTAGCTTTAGAGAGAGAGGAGAGGACAAGCAATCAGTGCAGTGTATAAATTGTCGGCTTAAAGGAAAGTAGAAGAGATTTTGTTGTCTTAAAATATGATGACGACAGACACTGCAAACACGATTCTCGGGATAGGGCGAAACCTTTGAACTGCGGGGCTGCGGATGCAGAGGAAGTCAATATTGGATTTCATCCTAGCCAGAGAGTTGAGATAGGTTTTTCTTGGAAATGATTTTCCATAACTTCCACTAAGAGCATAAGGATTCTTAGAATTCGCATTGTATAAGCGAACTTGAAAAAGGGAAAGAAAACAAAGATAAAAGGGGTGGACCACAGATACAATGCAAACCGTAGTTTGTCCATGAAATTGAGATGAACATCTTATGGGCGCTATTAGTGTAATTATATCATCAAATCAACAAAATTAGAATCCAACCTTCAACAGATTTACATTTCAAAAATTTTCCAGTAACTTCAACTTTCTACTACAGCTCACCTGAGCACCTTTTTACTTCAAGTGGAAACATTAATTAATTTTTTATCTGCTTCTAACTTAAGCAACTGTGCCCATGTTGAATGTTGGTCCATCGAAGTTGACAACAAGCAGAATCATTATAAAGATATGATGACTTTGTCCTGTGTCATTGCAGATAGCAGATGTCTACGTATGCATCACTGGATACTTGGTGTACTTACCTCCTCATATGCTTTATCCACACATACTTAACGTTTTCTCTCATACCCTTTCAATTGTCAATATTCTCTGAGATTGCAATAAGAGCAAGTTCAGGACGGTTCGATGTCACTTTCATTCCCTGACGTGGTGTTGTCGTTGTCACATCGTGAGAAAGTTAAGTGTAGCTGATTTCTTTCTGCTTTACCAGTCTGGAAATCTCTTTCCCCTAGTTTGTCTCATTCTCCAGTGGTTTGGAGTTTTTTTCCTTGATAATAATAGTCGAGTTGCATGAGGTTTGAGAGGGAGTGAAGAACACTTCTCAAATACTTCTTCTTGTGCCTTGTGCGTCAAAACCAACGTGTGTTGTGTTTCTCGGTTGGTTCTGTCGGAGGTCCCCCTTGTGCTTTTACTCTTTTTTTCTGTGACTCTCTGTCTGTATATATGCCACATGCCATCTTCTTATCCAAATCCATAATTCCTTTCCCGTTCACCCTTGTGGCAAGTCGAGTCGGCAAAGGGAACCAGAATATGTTTTGTTACAATAGATTGTGGATAGTTTGTGTAACTTCTTGTGTACGTATCCATTTTTAACCTGAATAAGAAAGAAAGCAAGCAAGGGAAAAAGAGTGCCCTGCGGAGTTACCTTTTTCGTTTGTCAGTGAAAGTAAAAGTTTTGATCTTTACTATTTTTTTTCTTTTTTCTTTCTCACCATCTCTCGATATTTTACTCGTCATCTTCAAAAAAAATTCTCATTTCCTATTTCAGCAAATGTCCTAATGCACATATACATATGATATTTTGTGCAATGATCAGCATGAACGAGCAAACGTTTGCGTCGCTGGATGAAGGCACATTGGCTAGTCTTCCCTGAAGTGTTCTTCATTCTGTTGGTTTCTACTCGTGTGGCTGTAAGTGGATGAGTGTGCGGTGTCGAGGGGCAAAGAAAAGGGCAGACGAAGAAAATCAGAATTTTTTAGTGTCCTTTGTAAAGTTTTAGGTTATTCCTTGGCTAAATCCCTGTCAAGGAAGAAAGTCGAGGAGAGGACGGAGATTTTTTCTCCCTAAAATAACAACAGCATCAGTGAGCAGTCAGCAATCATATCTTTCTTTTCGTGTCTCTCAAGAAGAATGTAAGAATATGCAGATACTTTTTATCTCCTTTTTTTGCTCCGAGCAAAAATAATTCTTCAGAGTTGTTGCGACATTCATACACGTTGTGAGTGACTCTGTATGCATATACTTCCACTAGCCACATATCCTAACAAGCCCCTCTTGCGAGAACTTATAGGATTTTATATGTGAAAAAGTAAAGAGTTCATAACTGCGAGAAATATTAAAGAGGTCAGAAAAAAATGTGCGTTGAATAAGACAAAGGGATAATATTATATATGTTCGTTTGTAGTTTAAATACTGGGATCGGAGGAGGCGCAATGAAGGTTCCGTATGAATAAGTATCTGTACGTGTCTTTTTTCTATTCTGTCAACCAACTTTACTTCCTCTTTTTTCGTATGTGGAGGAGTAAGTACGAGTAAAAAAGAACTTTTCCCCATATTTTTTCTCACTGCTGAAGTCTCACTCTCACTTCTCAAGCCTTTAAGCTGAATAAACTCTTAACTTGCAACTCGATGGATCAACGGGCTTGAACTTGTGTGTCGGTTTTTTTGTATAAATATATGTGCTTATAGAAAGTAATACAAAAATACGTTCATCGTGTATATAAATCTCAGTGTCTCTCAAATAGGGAAAGTAGGAAGACGGAGAGAAATGGACGGATAGTCTAGGTATGCTGAGTCTTAACATATTCAGAGCTACGGGCAGAATTTCGTATGATGATGTGAATTTTTAGTGGTTTTTGTCAGTCCGTTTTTTCACTAAAAACTTGGTGTTTCCTTCTTCGGGCTTGTCATAAAATGTTTGGAGCTTGACGAGTCAGTGTTTCGGGGCAATTGCATTCCTCCTCTTTAGTGAAAAGGTGTTCAAGACGTAAATGCTATATATGTGCTCCTATACTGGGACGGTATGCAGACTGAAGACTTGTGAAAGGTATAATTCACGTAGTACAAGTCACCGGCTTGATATTCCTTTGTCGTCCTATTTGAGGAAGTGATTTACATAATAGGCAAGATTCGTTAGCGTTATTATTACAGTAGCGCAGAGGAAACTGCTACATGAATATAGCCTACATTTGGACCTCTACAAAGTGCGTCATGCATCATCGTCATCACCTCTGCTTCTGCTCATTCGAATAAGATTCGCAGGCTGGTGTTAATTGGCCAGCAAACATTGGCAACAGTTACTTACAATGTCAGTGAGAAGAGGATTATCATTATCAGTGACGAGTTAAGTGGCGAAAATACATCCTGGCGAGTGTGTGAAAACATGAAGAAGCGATTCCTAAAGCCATGTCATGTTCGCTTGAAAAGTTGGTTTAGGAAAATGGAATGAACACAATAAAAACGCTTAGTGCAAGAACAAGACGTAAAAATGCAGAATATGAAGAGGTTGCAGCTGGAAATCTTTTAATGTGCTCTCTATTCACTCTTCATGTGTACACCTCTACTTCTTGTCGCCAATGTGTTTTATAATGCGTTAGATGAAATGAATCATAAAATAGTGCAACCAACGCAGCTAACTATTTTGCCTGTGACTCAGGTGTGTTCCATTCCATACCTACACGTTTAATAATAGAATTCCAATTTGATATCGTATTTTTTTCTATCATTTCTATATCTCTGGTTGCTACTTGGTCGTGTCGTATGTGCATGTGCATGCATACCAAAAACAAAATTGTTTTGACGGCAGCCCAATAAACGATTCTTACGTACCACATATTCATTTTATCGTTGAATGCCTAGTTCATTTTCAAAAGGGGTTGTGGGCTGATTTGCCATGTGCATCATTGTTTGTAGTGGATTTAAAGTATTATACAGTTAAGAATACTTTTTAGATGAATTCTAGGCGTAGTTTGGTCTTCAATGTACACCAAATGATACAAAGCACAAATATGCATGCTTGTAGCAGAGTAGATTTTGAGCACGTATGAGAAAGAACAGCATCATCCCATGCCGTATGTATGTATATAAATCTAGATTGCATGATACGCCAGAGAAGATTGGCTTGAGGAATGTTTTGGACACATTCGGTAAAAGTTTTGATGTCTGTATCTGGAGTGCTGTCAAGTCAAAAGATCAGTCAACAGAAAATGGGAAGTAAAATGAAATTCGAGTGTGTATGTGTGTTCTGTTGTATGTGTTTGCGTAGTCCATGCAGAATGGGTTATGTACAAGAAGCAACAAACAAACCGTTGTACATGAAGCTCAGACGGAGTAGTGGGATGAGTTGATGTAGAGACGTAGGAATGGGACGACACGACCGCACCAGATCCGTGTTGATACTTGCCTTCTTCTTCTCAACCTGTCTCATCGCTTCCTCCGGGAGTGAAATGGAAATCATAAGATTTTCCGGGACTTACGCGCTCACTCATTCGGAAAGAGTGGGAGCGGAAGTGACTGAATCTATTAGAGCTGCTGGAGAAAGAGGAGAAAAGGTTACAAAAGTGGTATCATCATCATTGGCACCAGCCACGAAATCGAGAAGAGGGTCGAAGACAACCAAAGAATTTCAGATGAGCCAGAGTCCTACTCGTTACAGCCGCTCTTCCGAAAAAACTTTTATTCCAACTCCGACCCAAGGGACAATTGATCAAGATCTTTGTTGGCCTCGTGCTCATCCTCGCGCTGGACAGTGCAGTCGTCTTGAAAGGAAGCAGCAGGAGCAGGAATCCACTTCCACTTATTCCGATTCCAGCCGTTGTGTTTGTCAAAAAGCATCTCCTTCATTCAATTTATCCAAATCGACAGACTCGTTGGAAGGGAAACTGGTAGCTGTAGTGGAGCGCGGAGAAAAAGAAATTTTCTTAAACGATCCATCTAAACCAATATTCTTCGTGTATCCATCATTCGATGCTGCGAAACGACAGAAAGCAGGAAACGCTCCTGGAATGGATTACTACGAGCTAGCATTTCACTTAGATAGTTCTACTCTTCTCGAATATGATACTAGGATTAGAGGGGGATTTGATAGTGATGAAGATGTTTCGCTTCACCTTCAAATTCAAAATACAGATAGTTTACGGGATATTCGTAGAAATGGGAGTAAAATTAAGGCGAGCAATGTAAGCTCCTATGATGAATTATGCAGAGCATTGTTGTTAGCTTATGGATGATGATGATGCTGTGTTGTTGATAATTTATTGAGGAGCGCCATCGAAGTCTTTGGGTGAAAGTTGTTTGTTATTTAAATACTTGAGAATATCTATCTCTACTGTACAGCTCAACATATGCCCAAGTAGTCAGACATCATGAATAATGCACTCTATTGACTCTATGTACCTGTTACGAGTATATGTATATTTTGCACGCAATAAATAAACTGCACCGAGCTACCCTCAACCATACACCTGCGAATGCCAATTGAACTTGGAGCAAATATTTTACATGAATGAGAGCGGCATCATTACATTTTACCTGTTTGCTGAAATACTACTCTCATTAGTCGTGACTACTCAATCGTCTTACCCCTGCGTTAGTGTCGTTTCCAGAGCTCTTTCTCCAGTGGGGGTCGCTTGTCTGGGGTGAATTGGGAAACTTAAACGGACGATATTAGCTTTTCGACTTAAAGAGAGCGTCTCCATGACAGTATGTTAAGTAAACTGTCGACGGATTGCTCTCTTGAAGGTTAAAGCTTTTCAATTAAGTTTGCAACGACTTGGCTCATATTCCAGTTCATTCCAGCCACGTTGATTGAGCTGTCGGCTTCTTCGATTCCGTCCGGCTCGATCAAATATTAACATACGTCTCTGTGGAGTGCTGGAGCTGGAGAAAGTTGATAGAAAAAAATATGATTTTATTTCAAGAAAAGGTAGTATCACAGTTCAATAAGCCACATATCGAAAAAAAAATGCGTTTCCGCTGATTTCACTTGAAATGACACTCCACACCAGGATTAAGTTCAGGGCTACTAAGGGAAAGTGGCCGATTCAGCGATGACGGCTTTCATGTCCCACGAGTGTTCCATTTTGTCTACCTAATTAGGCAAAACATGCTCCACGTAGGGATGTATAAATGTCCAGCCTAGAAGAAACATTTCAACTTTCATTTCGTTTGCATGTATAGAGTATTAGAGTATGTACATACGATCGTGTGTTTGTATTCCTGCGTCTATCGGGGTTGGAACTTCTTCAAAATCCTCTCGAAGTGTCCCGGAAAATAAAAACTAAATTGCTCCCAAAACCACGAGTTTTGTGTGCTCTCAAAGAACTCTCAGTCCCGATGTTCACCTGAACTTCTCTAACGAAATTTTTTCCTGTCATCCTCCACCAGAGAACTGTACTTGGTAATAGCTCTCTCCAAGTAGAAAATATCAGCGCAGCATTTCCACTTTTCTCTCCTCTTCTACGAAAAAGAGCTGCACAGCTTCGTTGATGAGAACCTTTCTCAACTGATCCCAAGGGTCACATTTGCTGAACTTAGGAAATAATCATATCTTTTAGGAAAGAGGTACTCGAAACCTCTCAAGTGGTGGATTGGGAAAACTTTTAAAAAACTCAGTATGACCCAGCTGAAAAGAAGTTAGCTTTGATTAGTATATTAAACAGTTCTTATGAACTCTCTATATATTCCTTTTTTCCTGCAAGTTTTTCTTAGTTGAAGACGAGGTCCACTCCACCATCAAGTTTTTGTTTCACGTTGCATGCACCAGGATAACTGCACAACTTTCTTGTTGCTTTCTTAACGGATTTTTTCTTAGTTTCGAAATTTGTAGTTCTACTTTCTTACTAAAAACATAGATATACTCAAGCCTCTTCTCAATATATTTTGTACATCTTTAGAATATCTTTTAAACGGTCACTATAAACCATTTCAACTATTCGCTTCACGTGAAAAAAACCAAGTTCTCACCTAAAACCCTATCTCGGAATCTCTGTAAAATATGAGAGGATGTGCGTGTGCACCACTGATTGCAACACTTCCTAAACAAATAAGATTGCTCTAGCATGCTTCCCTCTATTTTCTGCAATCACCGCGTGGATCATTTCTCTTCAGAAAATTTTCACGAAGGAAAAAAATAATTCTTGAGAAGATGAATGAAGGAAAGTGTGTTATAGTAGAACTCTTTATCTTTGCAAGCCACCTACTTACGTGCATAGTTGATGACTGAAGATTCTCCCTAAGTTTCTTGTATGTCATTCCAATTCCATGTCAGCAATAACTTTTTCTTGTGCTGAGCATCATTGCAGAACTATACGCTAACTGTGATTTAAGTCTCAAGAAACCTAACAAAGTGTGTATGTTCTTGCTACTAAGTAAGTTGTTCTGCTGGCAGGCACATAAATTCTCATAAAGTTGAAGAGAGAAGAGAAAGAAAGCTGTTGGGAAGAGAAGGTGTGAAAATGCGTGCATAATAATAGAGCAAACTGTATATCACACACACACGTACACACAGTGTACAAAAAAGTGCATCTTGCGTTCAAAAATTTCTTATTCATGCATTCATACTTGTGCTCCAATGATTGTGCTAACACACCTTTCAATCCTACCGTTTTAAAGAATGGGCATAATGTGTAACTCCAAGCTTGCATGTTGGTGTTCACAAGGTTTAGACTTTTGTGCGAGTTAAAAATTTACAAGAAAATTAGCAACATTCCTTGACTTCTGACTTTTTCATGCTACCCCATTCAAACATTCAAAAGTGACGAGTCTTTTTGAGTCTCGCCAGATCAACGGCAACATGTATGAAATGTGTAGTAGATACACATTTAAGATTCACAAGTTGTGTGCCAAACGATATGAAACAATAAAAGTTTGTAAATGTGAGTTTGCATCTCGATTTTTTCATGCCAATCTCTCCAATTTCTCCTGACTGACTACTGAAATAAGACCAGAGTATCTACTATATACACGTTTGCGATGGCTTATGCCAGAAGCTAAAACTTCATGTTCCTCCACCCGGTCTTTAATATTAGCGTCAAGAAAAGATTTTGTTTTATGTCTAGTTATCATTCATATGCATGTTTTGATATCTGACAAAAGCCGTCTCACATGAAAAGGAGACGACAAGTGAATGGGTATTATTATAATGTGGCAGGGAAAATGTGAATATATTTTTTCGAGTTTAATATTTTACCTTTTGCCTCTCTCTCTCTCGTTCACCCTAGGCGTAACTGCGTAACATACTCCGGCCGTGCTTTTTTGTTCTCCTGATTGCATTTCCCCTCGTATTTTATGATGATTATTATTGTTCTACTGCTAAGTGAAATGATAAATTGTGGGATCGTAGCCGTATTACCTTATTTCAGTGTGTGTATAATAATATTCGCCGTTCCTGTTGTCGCCAGTCTCGCCTTATATTAAAAACGGGAGATGAAGCGTGATGAATTTTGTTGGTTAAAATAAATATACACCACCTTTCCGTCCTGTCATGCCACTGTACCTTGTTAGTAGCTCAAAATTGACACTGTCACCGAAAGCACTGCTCACTGCCCAAAAGACTTTCCATCGCCACCAGAGAAGAGCTTGGAACAAGACGAAGTGTGAACAGTTTTTAGCGGTGTGCTGCTGCTTTGTACTTGTTGATCACTTGAAAAGCAGTACGAGATTGATACGAGTTTCAACTCTGAGAATAATATGTAGCACGTTTCCCCCGATGTTGACTTGTTGATTTGAGGTTGAAGAAGCCAAGTCGACTGAATTAATGTTTGGTGTGACCTGACTGAGAGATGTGGGAGTTTATATACCTTGTGGAGAAAGAAGAAAGATCATCACGTGCCGTTGCCTACACTTAATTATCATATCCATATTCTATCCATATCATGCACTTTCGTCTTGGAGTACCTACACTATGCTCAATGTTCATGTTATGCCTATATGCTCATTCCTCATATTATGCATGTATTTAACCGAAACAAACGCATAATCACAACAACAGCAAAACAAAACTCATTTTCTTATTGTTGCATATTCCCATTGTAAGTTCATTCCTTGTCGTTGTTAGGAATGGTGCGATTTGAAGAACACAGGATTTGGTTTACATGTGGGAACGGGCATGAAATATAGATGTCGTAGGATCTAGAGTAATATACACGAATGCATCATCATTTAACTTTTGGCTCTTCACTTTAATGGCACATTTACGATGTTCATGGCGTGCAAGTAGGAAGATTGTGTGAGGAAGAAAAAAGGAAAACGACTCGAAATCAACGGAATGGTGGAGTATTTTTTCTCATAAATATACGTATGAGAGAAGAGCATTAATGTATGGGACATGGGGGTATACAAAAACGTGAACTTTATTCTGTTGAGTTGCTTGATTTGACTTTTGTCATCTTTCGTATAGTCGCCTCTTCATAAATCTCGTATCCTTTGGAAAATGGAAGTTTTCCTTTTGGTGATGCACACCTGCATGAGCATTAGGATGGAAATGAGGAAACTTATTAGCTTCCTTAAGGTACCTAAATGATGGTCATTTCGCCGTACTAATTACCGTCTTGGCGAGTAAAAGCTGAGTAATGAATTCTGTCATTAGCATATTTAGAATGTTTAAATTTAGTTTGCTCTGCTATCGGAAAGTGTATGGAGCAGACATACAAAATGTACAAGAGCAGATTTTAAAGGATCGTGATTTATTGCGTCAAGATTTGCTTCCCCCTGAATTTATAACTTTTGTTGGTTTTGTGACTCTTTCTCAACACATATTGTTCTAATATATTTCTACAATGATGGCATATTTTCGGTCATTTCCTCAACGTCTAATGAGGGTGTTAATGAGAACCTGGATGATTCTAGTTAGCGGATTTGGATCTAAAGGATGCGGATGAGCAGGTAGCTTAATTGATTTGTCAATTTCGAATGTATTAGGCTAAACTCTCATTAAGTCTGGATGGCTAACGAAAAGAATTGGGATGAGTTTATGGAATTGAGATTATGAAAGAATTGTAATTTTCTAATGCGCGTCATACATCGTTTACAGCTCGACTGGCTGAATGCAAACAATGTGGAGTTGACTTGCTAATTGCATTTTCATACGAATATGAACACGTGGAGACTGAATTTTATGTTTGAACAAATGGAGAAGGATATGCGGAGTAAGGACAAGCCGCATGACATGAGACACTTTGTTTTGAACAAATATATACAGTGTGCATTGTACTGTCTTCAGTGAGAATCAGTTTTCAAGAAATGGATACAAGTTTCAAGCTTTCAAGTTTGGAAGATAGTTCCAAACCATTCTTGTGTGTGAAAGAAATCAGAAGATTTTTTTTTAGAAATTACCATTTGAGTAGTCAGGATAAGTATGGACATAGCGCAAACAGTATAATTAGACATTTAAGTGAGTAAGCTAATTTACTCCAATGAAAGTTTCAGAAATTATCATATAAATTGACACTGCGAATGAGCACGACACTTTTGCTTGCAAATGATACCACCTTGTTTCTGTACTAAACACAGTTTCACTTTCTTTTTCATGCATTCATTGACGATGAGAAAATGGTTTACTCATTCTTGAAGTATTTTTTATGACTGAAACTAAAAGCGAGGTGCGGATGATGATGAACTACAATGTATCGACTCTGAACTGGATTTGAAAGTTTCAAAGAAATCATATATTCTATTGAAAACATTTCACTAAACAATTTGAAACCATGATGAACAGACGATGTGGTCAATGCCGCATGCCGATATAATTCGAACTAGTAAATTGTGGGTAGCACAGCAAACCCAAACTCCAGTAGTGCTGTACTCATGAACATTTGCTTCAAAATTATTGGGTAACCTTAAGGAAACGTAGGTAGTCCCATTCTCTAAAAATTACTCAGGAGCTTGGCATATTCTAATTTTATGTTGGTCATCATTACACGGGTGTGGGTTTAAACATTCTCCAGCACATTGGAACAAAGCAAGGTTTATTTATTCAGTGGCAATATGCATGACGCTTTCTTGGCATGGACCCGCCTTATGTGCAACAATTTGGAGTCTATAACTCATCACATTGACATCCAAGAATGTAGAATGTTGAGGTGGAAGGTGGAACACGCATACGAGCAGAAAAGAGAAACAACAGGGACAATTAGATCACAGACAAGAAACGAAACGCATTCATAATATGACACATACTGAGGTTGGAGGTACGATGTTTGGAGTTTTTTACATCCAAGCGGCATCCCTGTGTGTTCAGTCTTCCCTTTCTCATTATTATATTATGCCCATTCCTATGCTAATTGATTCAGAGTGAGAGATTCGTAAGTGCATAAACACGCCCATTAGAATACAGAGCTGGAAAAAGAAGGTTCGTGTTCGTGGGAAATCGCGATTATAGGTTTGAGGTACGAAGGTGAGTTGGTGGGGGAGAAATGACTACATTGATGTTCAAAAATGTGGCTCCACTGCATTTTGTATGTTAGGACGAAGTCGCTAGATATATGGATCTACCTGAAAATATGAGTTTGTCATTAGTTGCCTCTGTGCATACTTCTCTGGAGTTTCGTTATATATGCAACATATTATTATATCAAGGCATCACACAGGTCCAGCGAAAGTAATCCAGTAAGATTTCCCAATGAAACCTTCTATCAATGATGTATTTTATGATTGCTTGACGATGATGTTTCCAAACAAATCAACATGCTTTATATTATGAATTTATGAAGTAGTATTCTACTTCCTCATGAACACCTCAAGACCCCTTCTTCGCCGAATACTATAAATGTGCATTCTGTTTCTTTGTATGCGGTAACGGGTATAGGCATTTGGTTCTCGTCTCATGAATTTTTATTTTAAAATGATTTCTTGCGTTACATAGAAAAACTAAGAGGGTCCATTTACAGCCGACATTTGCTGCAAGCGGATTGAGTTTCAGTTTGTGCGGAGTGACTTTCGTCCAGGGGCTCCATTTCCGATAGAAGATTGAAAGCTCGGCTACCTGAATTGATATGGCGTAAGTTTACTATTTGTATAATTTCTTCCAATTTGAAATAAATTAAAATGAGAATGAATTATTAGCAATCGCCACTACATTTGATATTTGCAACCATTTAGGAACCTGCAAATCACGGTAGGAGCAGTTGTATGCGTGGAAGCAGAGATCAGAGGTGATGTGAAGATTGGGACAAAAACGATAGTACATCCATGTGCAAGGATTCTTGCAACTGGTGGACCAATCATCATTGGAGATGCAAATATTATCGAAGAATTGGCCACAATTGAAAACAAGTAACTTATTTGAACATCTAATTATCGATCTAATATGTTTGTTAATACAAAAATTGATAACCTCAACATGATTGAATAGATCATCCGAGCCCATGCATATCGGAAATAACAACGTGTTTGAAGTTGGGTCTATTGTCAAAGCAAAAGGCATAGGGGATCATAATATTTTCGAAACAAAGTGTAAGTCATGTCAGAAATATTACTTATATCTGTAGTGTATATTTCAATGTATGTATCAAATATATTTTGTCCTGAATTTGTTATAACATTTTTCTGAAACCTTTGTATTTGCCAGGTTTCGTCGGTGAGCAAGTGAGCATTGGCAATGGTAGCGTTTTTGGCTCAGGCACAAAAGTTACTCCCTCTCAGACGGTGCCTGACAATTCCGTATTCTACGGAGAGCCACTGAAACATCGTATTGCTGGAGAAAGACCATCGGTAAGGCTATATTCCACTGAAAAGGTCGAATGTCACATAAAAACAACGCGTCATTTCCTTGATTTAACTTGATTATGTTTTCCTTTGCAGGCTCAAACTCTCCAGATTGATTTCCTCAGTCGAATATTACCAAACTATCATAATATTATCAACCCTACAATAAAGCGTGAAGTGTCAGTTGAAAAATCATCGTGATCTTTACCTAAACGTGGAGAATAGACACTCTACGCAGGATGCCAGCTAAATATTATATCCGAAAAATTTGTTATACCTGCTACATCAAAGGACGGAGGGGAATATTTGTGATTTGTAGATATTGACTATGCTCTGTGTTTTTGCAAATTAAATTGCTATAGGCTAAGTGCTATAGGTTTTAATTGTATATTTTAAGCGAATGAGGTAGTTGTGGTATGTATATGAAAATTTTCCATTTCCTGTTACACTGTTTATGACTTCATGTGTAAGTTCTAATCGTAAAGTAATTTTTGCTACTCGTCACTCTAATAAAAAATTTCAATATATGAATGGCTAATTTATATATATTATATACATTCGAACAAGAATGAAGGAGTAATATGACATCATTTATTTATGCCCTATATGTAAACCAGCTTCTTTTTGGTTTTTAATCGTTGCTGGTTTCTAGTTAATATTGTCATTATCATGACTCGGACCCTCGGATATTGAAAGGGAATATACGTACAAATACTGCATTTTAAAAGGTAAGGTGTGCATTATCTTTTTGCGATTTATTGGTATTTCTACCACTCGAGGAAGTGGGAAGGCTCCGTCCCACAATTTATGCATATTAATGGTTTGCACAGCTCCGGAAACGTATATGAGCACATTGAACTGACTCATTGATTCTTTATGAAATACGTGTGGTAATGTGGTCGCATAATCCTCTATTTAATCCCGAATCAGGAGCCACTCGATTGATAGATATCATTCATTTAAGTTCAAGTCTCTCATCACTTCAATATGACGTTTTTCGTATCCATCATTTTTGTTTTTCTCGTTTCAAGTGCCTTCAGTGGCTTGGTTTTGGCACAGAATTATGATGACTGGGAGGCGCGACAGTCAAGACAGCTTTTTCGTAGTAGAAGCTACGAAGACTGGGCATCTCGACAATCGAGAAACCTTCCAGATGAAAATCTAGCAGGTAATGCAGCTGTCTTTGCAATAGACTGTTTCACAAATTTTCGTACTTATAATAATCCTTTCTGTAAAATCTTAGACTCTGCAGAAGCGTTGGGAGAAAGTCCTGACATCTCTGAAGGCTTTCACAGATTCACTCGATCCAGGTTTCCAAGTAAGAGCTCATGGCGAAAGTACTCAACAGGAGTCAGTCCATTCCGAAGAGGCATTTGTAGACCGAGTGAAGGAGGAGCGTTGAAATGTAAGAAAAGATCATACATGTTCCACTAACAACTTTCGATGAGTATAATAACTCCGAGCTTCCAACGTCTCGTTCTAATTAAGTTGATTGGGGAATAAACATTTTAACATTGGGAATATATCTATAAGTAATTGTCAATAGTTAAGAAAAAGCATATATTTAACCTGAAAAAGTGATGCAATGTGCACAATTTTCTCATCAAATCTGCAAATCATTGCAGATCTTTAATAAATTTTCATCATTCTTAATAAATGCATAAATGATACAGGATATATTCGACTTCCTATATTTCGACTCTCCTATTATCTTAATTGTGTGAATGTCAAAACTTGTCAGATCACGAATAAATATTTTTACATAATCATTAATATGAAAATGTAAGAAAATTAAAAAGAAAATTATATGTAAGAAAAATGCTATCATGCATTCCACGAGCATACAGATGTATTCCTAATTTCATATATAAAAGGATGTAGACCTATTTAAATTGATCTAACTATAAATCTAACTTTTAGTGTATTCTCACATCGTTTTTACAAAGTTACTCGATTAGAAGGAAATCGGAGTTGGATTGTTCTCTGCGGTGTCCTTCTGAGGTTACGTCCACAGCAATTTTCCTCATAATGAACCAGCAGTCAAAATGTCAAGTGTCGGTTTCATCCCGAACTCAGCATTTCCTTTGGGAAACGGAAACGGCGGTGCTAAAACTGTGGCAGGATTTTTTTCATTCATTCCTTCGACAATATTCATTTCCATGTTGGAGTTGCACCCAACTGCATATGTACATATAGACTTTTATAACTGTGTGCCGATGTCTCATCCCATCCCACGATGGAATTGAACTCTCAATATGCTCCTCCAACACTTGACACTTCCAAATTGAGATGAGACTCTCTATCTATACTCTGATGCTCACTTCTGATCAGAGTAAATACTCTTCTCCCCTCGTAAAAACAAATGACAATTTTATTTGGCAAAAACGTTCTCAGATTTGATGGTTTGATCCCAGTCATTTGGAAGACCCTTCCTGACCATTAAATTCGTGACTGGTAGTTTCTTTGAAATTACTCAAAAGTCACCAGCCATCAGATCACGCCATCCCTTCCAGAGTTACCAAAAAGCAAGAAAAAATAGACTGGTTCGAAGATTCGGTAATGGTAAGTGGCCATTGAATGTTCACACCAAACCGATAAAATTAGATGGTGGGCAAAAAAATACGCTAAGCTTTGCAAGTTTTAATGATGCTTTCTGGGTGATGGACACGCCTTCTCCTTGTTCACTCGGACATCACTTTTTTACCGAGTTTTTTTAAATGTCTCCCTTTCCGAAAGTCGTCTCAGCCGCAACTTTTGACGCTCCCTGAAAGTGTATCTGCTCAACTATATTAGCTTTCAGAGTAGTACTCCACCTCCGTCAATGATCTACTTTTGAATTGCTCTCAGTTCTCTAATTGAACCGAATAAAAAACTTGATTCCGAATGATTCATGTTGGGGGTTGGTATGATTTAAGTATTGCTCAGCGAAAGACACAACCATACAATTCCTTCTGAAAAGTTGTACTCGAGAGCGAGCCAAGTAATTGATTTCAAACAAAAATCAGCCATCAGATGCATTTCGCAATGACCCATATATCTCATATCGATAAACACATCATTATTCATTGAAACCATTTCCGAAGTGACTCTTTCATGAGTGACTGTATGACTTCTAAAAATCGGTCCCATTGTCGGAATCCTTGACAAGTCCCACAATTCATTTTAAAATTGATCGTACACATCTTCGGACAATGAGTAAAAAATGGAATATAATATTTTAATGAATCATGAATCAGCAGTAGGCAGCCACCAAAAGTTTTGTGGAGAGTGCTCTTTTATGTACAATTTGCTTTTCGACAGGAAACCGGCAGGGAATAATAATGTGAATCCGCTCAAAAAGAGAGGGTGAACTGAGCAGATATCATCCCAACGACGCAACGACCAAGGGCAAACGGGTGCAGGCAAACAACCTCAAACTAATTCCCATGCGCAAGTTGAATAAGTGAGCGACATGAATAGAACTGAGGCTGCAATGTCGTCGTGCAACATCAGGATCGGAATTAATACACGAGCGCTCTATACTGCACACTCCAGTGTTCGTCATCTTTTCACCCCTGCAGTAATTACTGAAGTCGTAGTAAGTCGCTCTATTGTCCCATGCTGAATTTTTTAATTCATAAAAATATATTGCTTCCAATTTACATTGATTTCAATTTCAACTCTTATTCCTTCCCACATGCAAATTCTGCAGAGATTAGCGTCATCGCGTGTCTGCATGAGATCCATTGAATGACTTTTTTGTCGGGGAGACCGAGTAGCCTTAATGATTATTATGAATTCTTTCTAAAAAAGAATAATGCAAAGCAATGAATGGAAGCAACCAATCAAAAGAGTAAACAGTCAACCCGCAGCCGGCTGTCTCTTCAAACTCCAATTTTTTCAGAACAATGAGCATTCAAATGGCTCCATTGTTTGTTCAGCAACATATTCTCTCATCTCTCTCTCTCATACGCTCTTTGTTTGTTCTTCCTCTTTTTACATGTGTGGACCCTACTCAATTTAGATAATCAAACAACCATTTAAGAATGAATTGATGAGTTTATATGAGAAATGAGACTGAGGCAAGCCTAAACACTTACCACACCACAATTAATAATAAAAATCATACTACGTGTTTTATTGCTAACCCATACAAGTTCACCTCAAGCTTGATCTATGTGATCTCATCGTCAGCAAATATAAAAATGTTGTCCTATGCATAGAAGCCAAAACGATTTTAGTGAATCTATTGATGATGATCGTTACTGAACTCAATTTTTCTTTTGATGTTGTGAAAGCAATGATATTATTCTTCAGAATCTCTCTTCGCCCCAAACCATCCATTCTTCACAGTTTTCCAAAAAATGCATTTACACTCATGCATCTCCAGACCAGAGATCCAGAATCCAGATCATGGGAAGGACATCCTAACTCCGGCAGCTTTGGGTAGGGGTATTTGGTATTCATGTGGAATGATGAGGTTATTTTTATATAAAATGCTGAAGAAGTTCAAGTGTGATATGAAATTATTGGTGCATCGCATGAAATCATAATTGCTATATAGGTTTCAGAGAGAGAGAGAGAGAGAGAATCAGCAGCCCTGATGTGGATAATATGCAGTTGAATCTTGTGGGTGAGTGTGTGTCTACAGATTTGAATCGGATCCCTGGGAATAATCTTAATTTCCTGGACCATCGTCCTCCGACCAAGGGAAAAAATTTGGTAAAAAGCGTGTTGGTGGAAAGTAATACAGCAATTTGTGCATAATGCACACGTTGGTGTACATACGTACTACGCGTATATGAGGAAAGCACACACACACACGGTTTGTGTATGAACAAAAGGGGAGCAGAGTTGAGAATTGGGACACGTGCATGTCAGTTGACTGCCCGGCTCTTATGCAAACCAAACCACTCCAGCCAGTCATTTGTACTAATTTGAAACGAGGACTGATGCTGACGTTTGGTAATTACCGTATGAAGCTGGTGCCGAAAGGCCCTTCAAGTCCTCTTCACATGGCCAGGCCACGTAGCTGAGTTCATAGAAATATTGAAGGAATATGTTCGGGCATCAATCAGTATTTTCAACAAAGTCAATAAACCATGCGCAATCGATCTTCTACATACATAGGTCCTCGCTCTTCAGAACATGTACTCATTTTACTAATGAAATATTTTGTGTGAAACTGCTCTGCTCCAGCATGTAATTTGGAGCAATTAAATACACTCTTACAAGCATATGGATACGATTGGAGTTGGATTTTCAATCAAAATATTTTTTATTTCTTTGTCCTCTTATTTTCATTTGAGTCACTCACCGGATTAATTTTCCATACGAGTAGTTGGCTGCAACAAACCTCCCAATGAATTTCTCAATAAGTACTCTACACAAAATTAAAAGGATGGAGGTACAGGTACTACAATATTTATAAATCTTAAGTGTGATGACGAGATTAATCACACTTTGTCATTAAATATTAAGAACAGAGCTAATATTTTTTGCTCGATACATGATACCTTTGGATATTAAATATAAAAGTGTATATGTTTGCTTGTATAAATTTGTTGGAAAATCCAAATGTCCCTTTCGTCGTTCGTTTTCCTTCCTCTCACACCCTTCGCTTCCATCTGTCCCAAGTCCAACGGGAAGAGAGGGGACGAAGCTCTCCTGATCAATATAATATTAAAGTGAACATGAGCATGTCGAGTAAATTTGTAGTGTGCAAATAGCCGGCGATTTATTGTGATCCTTCTTTAATATTTCTCAAAGTTTGCGTGATTACATGAGAGATGCTTATAACGATAAACAATTGAGAGAGCAATTAGTGCTAATGACAGTTCAATAAGGAATTACTTTTCCTTCTTCTTCGCATAAAGGTAACTCATTTCCACCATATTTTATAATGAATATACACACAATAATATTCCATTTGTAATATATATATATCCGTATGCAACAGGTCATTTTAAATACATTTTGATGCGCGGAATGTTGTCCGAATGTACACACGTCGAGTACCATATTATATTAATAATCTACAATATTTGTATATGTACACTGTATTTATGCAAAGGACAGAATCGAAACAGGTAAAAGTAATTATTCTAAAAGCATTTTCGCGTGGAGAGTTTAAAAAATTGCCGATGAATTACTTCTATTGTGACTCGCTGTTGGGGAGTAAATGTGTTGAACACTTTTTTCCAGTTGTTGATGCTGAGATCTGACTGCAAATCGGTTCACGTGCACTGGAATAGGAACAACAATTCTCCCATTTCCTCCCATCGAACTTCCGCCGTTGGAGGATGACGCAGTATTTGAGCCTGCCGATCGGGTTACTCCGTTCATACCTGCACAAACGCCAAAGACATAATGTTTATTTCATGTTTCACAATTCAATGCTGCAAACACTGTGAAAAATAGTATTGCTTTTATGTACCTCCAGCTTTAACTCTTTTCCACTTGGCTCTCCTGTTCTGAAACCAAATCTTGACTTGCACTTCGCTAAGCTTCAAGCTCCTCGCGATTTCCGACCTCTCCGTCAAACTGAGATACTTTTTGGCATGGAATTCTCGCTCTAGTTCGAGTAATTGCTCACTTGTGAAGGCAGTCCGTCGTCGCCTTGTCTTTCCCAAGCAAGGATTCCCAGGTGTCCCGCTACTCCCTCCACTCGTGTTCCCGTTGATGTCTTTGCTCAGATGAGTGCTCCCGCCTTCCGAGATTGATTGTGAATCACAGGCTTCCGACGCTTCCGTATCTGATTCTGTGGGCAAAGTAGCGTATTAAATACTTACTCATATTTGCTATGGCCATGCAAATTACAACTTTTAAATATGATTCTCATCTTTCCACAAACCTGTAAGTGGTAGTGGAGATTCAGCTGTATAACTGTGACATTTCTCGCTCGCTCCCGGAGTGTTTGGAGGTGAGTCCGGTACACCCGCATGACTCTGCTGGCTGCCAGGACTGGGATGACTAACATGTAGCCCGGCTGCCGAACCTGCGAGGTTGTTATGAAAGTGATGAAAGAGCGGATGCGGATGTATTCCCGTGACTGAATTGGAGTCAAGAGGCGACAGTAAATGATGATGATGATGATGCTGACTAATTATACTCGAGTTTTTGCCACTGCAACTACTCTCGTTTAGGGAACTAGAGTCATCAGACGATGAGATCTTTGGTATTCTCGTCGTCACATTATTTTGCACAGGTGACATTCCGCCGGAGGATCTTTCAACTCGCCCCTCATGAGCAGCGTGCAAATGAGCGTTTATCGGAGACGACGCTGATGACGACACAGCACTGCTTAGGAACTGATTTGTTTTTGCGAGATAGTCTTGCACACTGAACGATTTACTGAATAGACTGCCGCCACCCCCTACACCACCACCGCCAACACTTCCGAGTCTGCTCAAGGTCAAGTCTTCGGGAACTGAAGGTGCAGGAATGCTATTTGGACTACTTGCGTTTGATGATGCAGGGCCCATTGATGCTGCAGCAGCGGCTGCTGCCGCAGCGACAGCAGCTGCAGCGTTAGAATGATTATGAGCGTAAGGACTTTCTCCTGAGGTTGGACTCGAGAGGGAAAGGTGGGGCGAAATGAGACCAGAATATGGAGAAAATGCTGAGTGGCTCCCCAAATTTCCGATTCCAGGCTGCATGGGAAATATCCATGGGCTCAGGTTGAGGAATGGTGACAAGCTGGAGAAATTTCGGGGCGATATTAAAGCGTCTATGGAGAAGTTTGAGAATTTGAAGTTGGATGCAGGTTCCATTGTGTCCATTTCGGGGTCTTTTACTTTCCTCATTCGGTTTAATTGGTTTTTTGTGTCAGCCAAAAATATTTTCACAAGAGCCACAGTTTCTTCATGTTTTCACGAGAGAAACTTTTTCACAAAAACTGCACTTTAATTATTCCAAATTCAGAACAGAACATTATTCAGAGTTATTTTTATATATTTCGAACTGGCAATCGTAAAGGTCAAGATGAAAATACATTTATGCGCACTTGATACTTCAAAATGTATCAAAAACCGTTCTGCATAAAAGCTCTCGTTTTACACGTTTGATAAATGTGCTAAACGGTGAGATTGAATTAAATCACTTCAGAGATTTGTGCTCCTTTAACTCGCTTCTCAGTCTTTTCGCAGCTCACAAGAGCCAGAGAGATGCGAATGATTCAAGCTGTGTAAGTGAACTGACAGGATGAGTTGGATACTCCAGAAATATAATATCAGATGATGAGCTCAGCCCCCGGGAGTGATTCAGCTTTACGGTGACTCCTCCAAATTCCCCTTCTCCCAATCAAACACCCATTCAACTTGTCCTCTTCCTTCTGCTGTCTTCTCGCTGTCTGTCTGCCGAAGAAGTGGCTCTGCTCGAGCACTTGTTAAGCTTTTTAATATCTTCCATCTCCATCCGTATTACTTTTATGCCTTTACGTGTACATTGCATTGATATATATCTGGCGAATACTTATTGTTCCTTTCGGAACTTTTGCTGCTTGTTAACTCGCACACGGCTGGATCGGGACGGTGTACATAAATGTGCACCCCTTGTCTGAGTGTGATCTCGATCTGTTTAACTTGTCCTCTCTCGGCTACCTTTTCATGTTCCTCTCCCTCGTGTTGTATGCTGGCGGTGTGCTTTGTGGTGTGTAAAGTAAAGGTAAAAGTAGATGCATGCTATTTTATAAGCAGAGATCGAAATGAAAACAGCGCACTTCATTCTGACTTGAAGAAATTTTTGGCTGGACAAAACTATGGTATTAGAATTCGCTCAGCAGAAATGTGAGGGATTTTTCATAGGATTGATTAAGTACCATTCGGACTCAAACTTGTTAGCAAAATCCGTTTTACTTGGAAGTGTGGGATATCACACGTTTAAAAGTACATTGGATTGCATAAATACTTGTGTATGTACTTTTATCAGTTTAATAAAGTTGGTCCAGAGTTGACAGCATCATACACAAAACGCACACCATAAGTGTTCGTCCATTTTGTATAAGACCAATCTGTCACTGCTAGCCAAACACGAGCAGAAAAATAAAAATATTATTTCTCACAGGAGTAAACTCAGCTTTCCTGATGCAGACCGACCCCACTAACACCTGTCCATCTCATTTTCGTTCAGTTGACTGACGTGCGTGTAAAAATGACTTTTGAGGGGAACTGAAACGGATGTCCAATTATCCCATAAAAGTCCAGCTTATAAGTATGACTCTTTATTGCCTGGATCCTTGCAGATATTTTCGAAACGTGTAATCAAAGTGTGCAAATGCTAATGCATGCTACGATACGATAAAAGATACAAAAAATTATTTCAGTCAAAGTGCATATATGAGCTTCGAGCTTTGTTCTCGCAAATCTTCATTGTCAAAGTTATTCGGCTTGCTCCCTTTCCTATTTTGATTGACAAGCCTTTTTATCCTCTAACTGCAATAATTTTTGGATTTTATGGATACATTTTTAATTATGGAAACTGAACTAATTTGTGAAGCATATAACACTTTTATTGTATTGTCCTCTCGGAGTGCGAGGAGGTTTGGGTTACACCAAAGACGCATTTTTCACGCTCCTCATTCCATCATGTCACTTTTGACGCTGAAGGCTGAAGAGTTGTATTTGTTCTCAGGAAAATATATCTCCCCCTAAATATGATTGCGTATTCACAATTAAAACGGCATAATGTGTTCCAATTCGATCCAGGATGAAAAGAGAGAAACCATAAAACAGTAGCTGGAAGTCAAAAATTTCTCATCCCTTCTGCAAAAGGAAAAAGGGGAGTTGGAAAAAAATCAGAGTAAAAACACGATTTCTCTCTCTTGACTGTTAAATCATTTTTTGTCCCTTTTCCTGTCATTTTTAGCACGGCCTTTTTGGAAATGATATTTTGGTGTCGGGCGAGAATCTCATTATTTTTCGGGAGGTTTTTTGTTGTTGCATGACCGTAATTGTTATTGATATGAGATTATGATAATATGTGTGTGATCTACTTCATAATGAATCCAAAAATGTAAAAATGTAGACAGGAACTTGAAATGCTCCGCTTCCACTGTTTTCGTGACTGTCCGGAGGAGTTATACAATGTGAAGGTTCGCAATAACTGAAACGGATGACAGAATTCAGATTTGTAGTGAAAAAATTGCGTTTTAATGTCTCTCTCTCTTATCTCATTCTCCCGTCCGTTAGGTACCCCAATTTCACGTGTTTTTAACTCCAGATGCGTATCCATATTTTCCCTTGCCTTTTTGTCTCAATAATCGCAGAGTAATCACATGACACGACACGACATCATGCAATGCCAACCCAACAAACCAACGAATTCAGCTAAAGGAGTTCTGTATCTTGTATGTAGATATATGTGCACATACATCGCGTTCCATAATGTGTGCAACGAGTAAATATTTTAATTAAAAAATACCCCCTTCGAATCTGTGTCCATCCCCTGTACCGTCGTGAGCTCTCATTTAAAGCTGCTCGTATTTATATGAACGTGTGTGGCATGTTTGCCTCTAAATGATGATAATTTGATTTAAAAATGGAAAACACAAGAGCAATCATATTTTTCTCAAATGTTTATGCTTGAATGAATGAAACTAGAGCTTTCCGAGGGAAAGAGAAGGAAGGGTCACATCATGATATGTATGTACTTTGTTGCTGTTCCAGAGTTGCTCTTTCTCTCTCTCCTTTTGTTCTCTTCATTTGTCATGATCTTGGGAATGGAAAAATTGAGCAATTCACGGCAAAGCTCTGTAAAAATGTCATAGTCAAAAAGTGTAAGTGGTTCCGTAGCATGATACGCAAAATCAACTTTGGGAGATTATTTGAGACCTTGTTGGGCATTTCTCTCTCACTAAACTTGTTATTTAAAAATTAATTTTAAAGTAATTCGGACCCCCAACTTGTGAGCTTGCTTAAATGCAAAGAAATAAAAATATGCAAACATTCAAAGAAAATTTCCAATCTACAAGCCACAAGAGTTTAAAAGTTAAGAAAATTGCGGTACTACAATGATGATTATCCTTGCGCAATAATCATGCACAGTTACAAGAACATTGTGATGATGATTATGTTGACATTATGATTATGAGGACGATGGTGATGTTCAGTAACAAGATTATTTAATTAACGTGGTTGTGGTATGTATACACGGAAGAAATTAAAAAGCTGGAATTGGGAGGGAGAAGAAAAGTGCACACGGAAGATCATTTTCAGCATAACAAACATATCCCCTCTGAACTGAATCACACTTGGGGAAAGGACATGACCAAGCACGAAATGAGCAAAGAAATAATTAAAAAGCCTCACAAAACTTTAATTAAATCACATTCTTGTTAATCGTTCACACTCTCTGCTCAACTGTTGGCAAACATAAAAATAATATATTTCGTTGAGTAATGTTGAAACTTGAAACAACTCTTTCATTCAAAAACATGCATGCAAACACATAGTTTGCTTTTGGAAGTAATAAAAAAATCTCCGTCCAGATTTATGGTAATTTCGGAGGATGGATGGGAACGTGTTTATGATAATATGAGAATGAGAAGAGGACATGTGTATTCTTTGTTTGGACTTTCTCATGTGCATGTGTGTGTGTTCCGTCGTCATTAAAACCGGAATCTAGAGCAGAAAAATTTGGAGGAATGCATTTTACGAGGGGTGCCAGTTCTCGTATAAAAGATTCCCCACAATTTATGCTGAAAATTGAATCTGGGAACAACAATCCTTTGAATTTCATCAAGCTTAAAATCATGTTTTGTAAATACAAAAACATTTTAAACTATTTTGTGACTCATTAAACGACAACTAATAACCCTTCTACGAAAAGGTGAAAGCCGGGTTGTGAGGTTGTGACTAATTATTGGCAATATTGGATCCTTGAATATTTTAGGATGCCATATTCATTTTAATGAAAAATAATTCTTCACATTAATACGAAACGCGCATATCATTATCGACAAGCGATTGAATGGTGCTAATAATTGCCATCATTTTCTTTGTACGCATGTTTTCACCCACTGAAATCGTCCCCTAAAAGCTGCACATATGAAATTCAGAGTTCGTGTGGGTTCTTGATAATTTTATTTTTCAGAGATGCATATCGAAGTGATATTAAACCGTGTCATTTACCTTTTCTTTGTTACATTGCTGTATTGAATTTTTTGACACTTAAGAATTCGACTCGCATGATCAAACCATGATCGTTGATCAATACAAAATCCATGAACCCATCCAAGCAAGTCGTAATTCAATTTAAGTAAAAGCATTTTCCACGCTACTGGAAGCAGCAGATGCTTGCTTAAGCTTCTTTTTTATCCCCGATGCTTTCTAGCACTTGCAGGTAAATCCCATTAGTAATATTTATAAGCCAAAAGGTATAGTTACAAAATAATGCCATCATTTGGCAAGGATCCATACAAGAAGAAAGCTCATCCCACTTCACATTTATCTCTACGCAAAGTAAAAATGCTTCATACGCCTGGTGTGTGCCTGTGATTTACCACAAGTGACGGGAAAAGTGCCCTCTTGGTAAAAGTGAGCATTCCTGAATTTAGCATAATACATCTAATTATTTTGTGTTGGAAGTTGGAACTACAGCTAGAAAATCAAAGTTAGTCAATTTTTTCAGTCGAAATCGAATTCGTGTTTAGATTTATTTTGGGATGAGTTATGTATGTGCTTGTTGTTTGGTATTTTCTTATACTTTACACTCTTTGCTCCCTCCAAGTCCGAATGTTTGTATGTATTAGAAAGCCCCGTACGCTAGAATGCACGCACACCTTCTGTGGAGCAATTCAAGATGCTTGGAAAAAGCAACGTGTAATTCATAAGTATTCACAAAAGTTTGTTGAATTCACACATGAAAGAAGCAAGCAAGGTGTGAACATTTGAAATTCTTAAAAGGTTTATCATGCCTCGCCTAGCTATCTTACCGTAGTTAAGGTCCACTTTTATGTAGGCACTTCTCCCTTAATTTATGTCTAGAGTCATGAATGAGAGACAAATTATACGGATTTCTTTGTGTATTACTTTGCACACTGCTCCTGCAGTTGCAGTACGGTAGGGGTGTTTCCTATGCGAGTGTCATACAGGCACTTTTTAATGGCTGCATGAATATGTCGAAACTTACACTTTTCATAGTTGACTGGGACGAGAAAATGTACGCGTATATACAAATTCATCCTTCTCTTTATTGCTCCAGAATCATGTACACGGATTCTTTAGAGAAGTATTACATTACATCATTACACCTCCCACTTTGCCTTTTATTGTCGCTCCCAATCTTGATAAACCCTAAGAACATGAAAGAGACGAGATTCAGAAAAAAAATGAATGAAAGCAATGTTGGGTAATTCGGTGTTTCGGTTGGGAGAAGGGAAAAAGGTTTTTGGATATTCAATTGGAAAAAGGTTTCTATTATCCTCATGATATGACGTACATGTACACTTACGATCATATGTGTGTGTGTACTTATGCATTCACATACTGAATTTGACTTTCAATAGATTCCCGTATTGAAATTGCATATATCATTTACTCAAAGCGGGAGAGACATTAGTGCCTCAACGTTCGAGCAACACCTCCTCTAACTTTCAAAGAAATTCATTAAAATATTAGAATCATAATTGAATAATAACGCTTTGTTCACTTTTGTGTTTGTACGTGTATGTGAATTGTTCGCAACACGTACACAAAACGAATAATGTATGTGTGCAATCACCAAAGCGTTATTGAGCCTTTTAAGAATTTTATTATAATATTCCTTGCTAGTTGCTGTACTGCCGTATTTTCCATCCTTCTTGTCATGTCTCGTCATCTGCACTTCCGCCTCTTCATATTCTTCTCCGTTTTCTAATGGATTATTCCTGTTGCTCCTTTACCTTTTCAAAACATGAAATGCATACGGCAATAATAGTACATACGGTGAGCACAGACGTACATTTTGTGATTGGATTCAAGACCAAATGTCTGTAAGTAATTTGCCTGATTTGATTTCGTATTAATCCCATTGTGATTGATTATATTCAACAGATTAATTCAAGTTAAACTTCTTCATTGACGGAACACACGGGATTAGGAGAACATGCTCATATCATATATGCAGATACAAACCTTTTAAATGAGAATGAGATGAATGGTCGTATCACTTATCGGAGTCGAAGAAATTTTCTCAATCTCATCATACCAAATCAGTCAAATAATACGAGTTGAATAAAATTAATTTAATTTGATATTGTTGTGATTACTAATTGTAAGTATGCCTTTTAATAAAATAAGCGATCATCACAATTTAAGCTCACCATACGATATTTATTGAATTTGGCAATCATTACGATACGAATGGTATATGCTTGTACACTTAAGTATACAGGACCACTTTCATGCTCTGAGATGCACCATGTTCTTGTGTAAAAGAGACCCATCTGCTTCGACAGGCCACTTAAACCGATTCATCATGAAATGTTTGAACTGAGTTGCAAGTCAATTTATGAACCATGAAATCGGCTTCTTTGCCACTTCCGCTCCGTAAGAAAAGTCAATAATTTCGTAAGTCTTCACCATTTTCTTTTACTCTAAAATAACAATGAGCCATTTTCATCGTGAAAAGAAAGTCAAGACGAAAATTACCGCTGAATCCAGACAAAAGAGTTCCAAATTTGAGGTATATTCACACTTTTTTCCATTCATTTTGTCTGAATGCGACCACTTGAGAAATGAATGAGTAACATGTGACATTAGCCGACCTCATTAGTTTTCATTACGAACCACATTATTCCTTTTTTGTAGTAAGAAGTTTTAGAAGAGATCTCTGAAAAATGTAAGAAAAGTTGTATTTTCTGTAAGAAATTTTTATGAATGAAATCGAAGAAAAATGAGGGTGCATTGTGACTTTACTTATATGCGAGTTTGGGCTTTTGTATATTTTCAACCTTTCGTAGTACGATTATTCATTTCGAGCTCGCTCAGTCAATGATCAATGGAAGGTGGACGATTGTAAAAGTTCAGGTGTTCAACTTTTGGAAAACGCCTTTACTGATCCTTCGAGGGGAAAGTTACTCAACCGCATAATTTGTTTGCGTTTACTTCGATTTCTAACTGAAGAATAGGGATTTCGCCCTGCTGATTTCCATTTCACACCAACTCGAACAAATTATACGGAGAAAAACGTTTGTGAATGAAGGGAGAATTCAATCAATTCATTCTGAGAGCGCGTGAAACCATATATTTTTAGTGTGAGGATATTTCTCATTGAACACGGTCAAAATCCATATTACTGTTGGTACACACTGGATTTTAGTTTGGTGAGTTCAGAAAGATCAACTTTCAACTATTTGTGCAGGGTATTACATACATGGTTCCTTATAAGGATCATGTAATCGGCCAGCAACACCAATGTTTTGCTACTGATTGTAAACTCACTTGTAACGAACTTTACCATACTTATTATATACAGACAGTTTCGGGAATACGGATAGGGACAAACCGCTGCGATGACAAAAGCGTAAATTGGGAAGCGAGACCCATAACACCCAAAGTCATTTTGTACAATTTAGAATATATTGCACAATGTGCTTCGCAGGGTCCACGAGCGAGCCATTATAATGTTGAATGTGATCTTGAAAAGGAAAGGACAAAAAATCATGATTTATCCCTAAAATAAATGGTGGATCAAGGTAGCTTTCGACGACGAATAGAAAATTATATTTTCCGCAGAAACCTATCTCTGATACAAGGTAGTTGACTTGACTGTTTATATAGCAAAAATGCAACTGCGTTTATCCATGGGTAGTTGATGTCCATGGATTTATAACATTGTTGGTGCCAATTGTGGTAGATTTAAGTAATTATGAAAGATTGTACTGAGCTAAAAATTTAGTTTTGAAATGTCAATTATTGGTAAAACTTTATTTCAATTCAGCATCTGCATCATTTGTGCGAGTTTGTTGCAGTACCATATTTATAGTGTTTACGATATACCCTGATCCAATGCTTGAAATATAAAATTGCTTATAAACTTATTGGGCATATCATCGCTTATAAACGTTCATATATGACAGGCCGTTTCTGCTTGTCTCTATCCACAAACTACTGTGTGCTGCTTCTTATTCCTACAATCATTCAGCCCAGTTAGACCCTCTCTTTTTTTGGTGATGGGGATGGGTACAAGCAAGAAATATGAGATTCCGACAAGAACAGACACTCTGCTAAGAGTTCATAATGGTTCTGCGATCTCGTCCGACACGGCAATTAATTTGCTGAATTATGTGCCACAAAAATACCCCTCAGCATCCAATAAACCCACACGGAATGTTCCTAACTACTGAATACTCATTTCCCCACATACACTTATTATGCAGCATTCATTCATGTAATATAAAGTGTAACTATTACAAGTTCCACGATGATATGATGAGGATGACGATGCGGCGGAAATTTTAGAGATCATGAAGTTGACGGGAAAGTGAGGTTAAAGCAGAGGAGGAAGTGAGATGTTGCGGTTTTTGTTGTGGGTGCACTTTACTCTTTTATATGCCGTCGGACCAAACGATAATAATAATAATGCTTTCGGTTAGACACAACAGAGACAAAACTTGTGAGCTGAACAAAGACTTCCCTTCATTCTCTGATCTTTGGCACCACCACTCTGCACTTTGCAGCCTGCAGTCAGCCCGTCGTTCGTTCAGTCGTTTTGAGAGAGAGAGAGAGAGAGAGAAAGAATGAAGGAAAATGAAGCCAGTTTTGGTCTATTAACGGCTACTTCCTTTTCCACTCGGTGACTTCAAACAGCCCAATAACTTTTGAAGATCATCCTCCCATTCTCTCTTGTCGGATTTAGCCGATAAAAAAAAGTTGCACACACAAAAAGGAGAAAGATGATACAAGCAAGACTTTCATTGTGCATCCAAAATTGCCATTCTTTTCCGGAGTGTTTGCCCTAACTGAAGAGGAGCAAACGAGGGACAATATTGCGGCTTTCTCGTTTCTATGAATTTCTAACAAGAATTGAATTAATGACTCTTTCAAATTGCTTGCTTCTCGGCTAATAATCCGTCAAAGTACTTAAAGTTATTAGACCGGGCTATTTTTATTTATAATTTGTGCTGTGCTGCTTTGAATAGTTTACCACAAATCATGAGTACACACACGTGTAGACAGTTTATTATACGGTTTGGAGCTCTTGGTTCAGAACATCTTCTTTTCTTGAATTTCCACAACATGCGCACTAGTGAGCTTGCCGTTTACTTGCATTCCAAAAAATTAAAGACAATTTAGCGCCTGCCTCTCACAAATTCTTGATCAAAATCATACACCGAACGCATATTTAATACAGAGCTCGCGATATCCAAAAATTCAAAATTGATTCATTTCATGCTACATTTGTAAAAGGTTCAATGGGCAAATGAATAGTGCGACACAGAAATAAATAATAAATTACCAAACAAAAAATGATGAATATGTACTGTGTATGCTATCCATTCGTTGAAGAAAATAAATCTGAAACATAATAAATTTGACCACGTCAGTTGAAAGTGGGAGTACTTTTCGTCGATGCTAAAATATATCACCAACAACTGCACCTCATAAAATCAGGTTCGCATTGCATTACGTGTGTGATGTGATAATGACAATCAAACCGATCCACATGTGACAACACACAAGGCACTTACGCAAAAGCACCCCCAGGTTTTACGAGAAGCAATCCACTCGGCAAAAGTAGCGAGTATATGTATAGTGACATGAGTACAGCACTGCCAAAGCTCGTTTCAAATTAGCTGTGTTATTAAGAGTGGGAGTCACATCCCGACGACATGTTCAATTGCGCTAAATGTTCTGTGTCGGTGATATGCCCTCCAACCTACAAAAAAGGCAGCAGATGGGCAGGTTTTGTTGTTGTAAGCAAATGCCCAATGTGAGTTAATTAAGATGGGAAATGTGGCCATGCCTATGCTATATTTATACAGAGACAGGGGCATCCTGGGATACGAACGACTTCGGGCTTTAATTTTATGCCGAGAATATGCTGAAGGTTTGACTATGGAAAAAGGCCAATCTGTAAAATAGCTAATGTAATTTTCATGTAACGTTTAGTAATTTGCTGCCACATTTATTTTCATGAAGATGATGAGCATCCACTGAAATAGTGCCAGAAGTTCAGAGTTCTTATGCTTTCTCGTACAGAAACACATTGGCATATGCTATATGCATAATATGCATTATACCGACGAATATGTATATCGGAAAATTAAGAGTATTGGACTGCTCATTTCTCTCAAGTTCTCCCAACCATGTGCATGAGTCATCATCTTTTCATCATTAACATTTTTATCCCAATCGTAGCTACACAATATTATGTACTTAGGCAGGACCGATTTGACGATCATAAACAGCCACTCATCATCATCGGAATCAGCAGCAAATTGAAACTGTAAAAAAGCTCTCGCCGTTGGCTGTCATTGCCACGCTTGTTTGCATCTAATCAAATCATTTAAAATGTTTAACGATGCATGTAGTACCCAAAAAAATGAAGAAGAAAAAAAGAATCCATCCACGTGAAGAAGCGAAGGACGGATTTGGATGAAGCGATTAGACTGCGTATCAGAATGATAATTCTCAGTTATTCTCATCAGCCAATAATCATTTCCAGTTGCTTTTGTATGTGTAAAACCGGTAGCTTTTTGATTCATCCATCCGGTCATTTGGATGTCATCATCCGAAAGTAGCTAAGTAGCAGCCACTTTAGAAATCGGATTCAGTGTGCTCCTCTCTTTTTTCGGCTGCGTATCAAAAGAAAAGGGTAATACGTAACACATGCGTGGGGATGCGAGATGAGATGAGATTCGAGGAGATGAGCTGAAGCCATGCTGTAAGTAACCCCAAAACACCTCGTTAGCGGTTCTCCAATACTACGTTCGATGTTTTGCTGCGGTATCTTGTTAAGGAAAAGTTTTTTAAGTGGGTTTACCGAGGTGATGAAATGAAAAGGGAAGGGTGGATAATAATAGTTTGCATGTGTGCAGTTTACTTTAATTTCTCACTCGTTTTCAAAAACATAATTGCATCTAAAGAGCGGCACTTGTCATAAAGGAACCGAACAACAACTCCATCATTACGAATTGATGATCTTTTTCTGGAATTTTTAGCATTGTGCCTTTGAATTGGGCTACTTCCTTTTGTTTACCGCAGATATTAAAAAGCATATGTTGGGCTAATATTTCTGATGAGTGACCCAAATATTCTTAATTCATTGTTTGTATTCTTGTGTAACAAGATCCCGGGCTCAGACTCGAGGTTATATAATAATTGTGTCCGAGTTCAACTATTGTGTTAGTGTTACACCTTATATGACTCTGTGGTATCGATTCCCGTTCTCATAAGACAAAGTGATTTTCTTTGGCATATTCCCGACTTGTTAGTAGCTCCTTCGAAAGATTGCTGACGTGATAATTATATGTGACTTGACAGGCGAACCGAAGAGAAACAATAGAGTAGTGGCGGAGGTATATAATTATGTGTAGGATGATCAAAGAAACCTGCTTTTTAGGTTTTGTACGCTTTGAAAGTAAAAATATATGTAGGCTACCAGCAAATAGCAACTTTTTATTCTCAATGAAAGCGTAAACAAGACTTTCTTTACTTACGACACGCAATTTTGTAGTTGACTCGTTGCGTTAATGGGAAGGGTGAAACAGGGAAACTACTACACCAAACCAAGCCAGTAAATTGACTCGAGTGGGGAGAAAAATAGCAAATCACTTATTATACCCAAGCTCGTCGGCAGAAAGTGACTTTTCTGCGGAGAGGATAATGCTTTATCCTTATATCCTGCTTTGAGTGTTCGGAATGATTAATAATCTCTTGCGACGCTTTCTTTTGTTCACTCCCATAGCTTTATACGAATACGAATGTAGAAATATTTCCCTACCTTCATTTCATATGTTTGTGTGATGTTTGTAGAATGCTGGATAAGTAATCATCATTTATTACAAGTTTGTGTGCTTTATGCAATCATCCACATGAACACACAGGATAGCCCTGATTATTGAAATCGAGATCACATCAAGAAGAAGTGTGTTCCGATATCCTTATTAATGGATCATACTTTACTGCTTTCTCGGGTCTTTTGAGCAGACTGTTGGAATACTGATATAATATAATATAATATTGTCGGTTTCTCCTTGGAAAGTTTTGCTGGATTGCTCTCTAAATGGAGCAATTAGCAACAAAACACCAGCGAAGTATTAGTGAGAGGAGAGATGTGTGGACTGTGGATGACGGAATCGGAGGGACTAGGAACGACCACGATATACCACGGGCAGGCTTGTGACATGACATATGATGATCAATGATTAATGATTAATCTTCGCCTTTTGTATATCCCAATATTCCGATAAAAACATCGACCTTACCAATAATACCATAAACTCACACAATCAACACTTTGTATTTGAAATCATATCAACCGAAACGAATATTATTTTTCTAGCTAATGGACATGGTTTGACTTCAATGAAAGAAACTTAAAGAAGCTTGCGCCAAATATAGCTCTGTAATGACTCCGTAATATCATCAATAATTAATGTCTGATCAATACAAAAAAATCTGATAAAAAATTCTTTACAAGAATTTCACTAGACCGTGACGTTATTATCGTTTCACTTGTGATTTGTATATATGTATATAATCTGTAATTTAATCAAAGGTAGTCATATTTGTGGATGAAAGTTCCGACTATCAAGAAGAAATTCAGAATAAAAATTATTTGTGTGCTTGCGTACATTATATATATATATTATAACTTGTAAAACATGTAATAAGAAATACGGATCGTCTCAAGTAGCCCCATAAAATTCATTCAGAGATTTCTTCTGGTTGCGTATTATTATTGTGTTGAAGAAAGTCAGACAAGATACTCTGAAGTGTCGAATACAAGTTTTATCACATAAATATTCTCTACACAAAGATACATATAGTCCAAAGCTGCAAGTTGCGTGAATTGCAAACTTTGAAAAATCGAGAGCTTTGGCACAGTTGAGAAACATGTTGTATTGAACTGACCGTGAGCTCTAACCTGACAAACTGTTTATGTCACCTGAATTGTTTATGGCAAGGATAATGGCACATTTTACTGTCTGCGTCCACATTTTATCGGTTAGCTGGAAAAAATTACCGCATATGTCCACATGTGTAATATTACGAATAATATTTACAGCATTTACTCATCGCGTCGAAGATGTGAACAAACACAAAAAGGACACATACAGTCATATGTGTGGTTCAAGATTGCATGTTCAATGCTGGCTGGGAGAAGTAGAGATGGGCGTTCCTGGAGAAAACGACACACATTACTTCTTCTCTATTACAAGCGACAAATCTGTTGGCTAATTATTATTGTCGTTCTCTTCGTCGTTCTCGCGATTTGCTCCTTCAGTTTGGCGTAAAATGGCACTTACGAGCTCATGAATTAGTAGCAGGAGACAAGAGCTGATGAGTTGAAATGACAGTTTCACGGACGATTAAAGAGACACGCGAGCGTTTGTGGTGTGGCAATAATCGGTCGCTTAAATCCTTACTCCCAACCAAAATACGACGTTTATCTCGCCTCATATTCCCTATCGCAGCAGTAGGATTTTTTTTGGAGGAGTTTCAAGCAGTCATGTCATTCTTTCCCCATTTCCTCTTCTCTGTCTCTCTCCTTCCTTCTTTCTCCCGAACAGTTTCTTTTGCCACTGCTCCAATCTCGGTAGACTCACAGAAAGAATCTCGGAGTATTGAGTTCGTTCAGTTTGCTCCACTCGTCTCAGTTCACTGAGCTCGCACATAACTTTTGCTCTCTGATGGTAGCGAGACTTGTGGACCTGGACGAGAGTATAAATATCTTCATAACCTTAGTGGACGGGATATATATTTGTTTTGAATTCTTGCGGTTGTATTAAATATGTATCAAGTATTTTTGTTTTAGAGAGCGCTTTTACCTTCGAATTGGAAGGGTAAGAAGCTCCATGAATATTGGCTGTCTTCATCCCCATTTTTCATGCAAATTAGAAAGTGAAAAGGCGAGGAGGAACTAATCATTTAAGTAAATGAATCCCATTTCATATTTAATTGAGTCATGAATATTGCTCAGCCTTCTTCGACGTCTTCATTTTCCCAAGAATGAAATGAAATGAAGTAACGCGATGAAAGGGGATATAAAACAGTATAAAAAGTAGATGGGTAAATATAGGATGTGTTTAAGTTGAATAACTTTTTTTTCTTGGAAAAGAGATCTTCGCTAGTTCCTTCTCGGAGGTTTGGGTCTCTGACAAGCGGAAAGGCGAGAAGAAAGTCACACTTGCGGAACCGCAGACTTCGAGGTTTCATCGCTTTTTTTCTGTGGTTTTATGACCAAGTGGTGCGGATACGATTTCCCTTCTCTCTTCCTTCCCTTTCTTTCTCTCTCCTTTCAACTAAACTATTGCAGTGGTGGTATATATAAGCTATATGAAAGTATGAAGATTGAGAAACGCCAGTCAGTCACAGAAGCAAGAAGCAAAACCAGTGAACTATATAGGAAAAAGCAAGTAACAAAATGTACGCATGTTATCCCCTCAACAAGAAGAGAAAGGGTGTCTATAGACATTCTCTCAAGTAAACTTTTCCCAAATCTGGTTTCGAAAGAAGTACACGCACATATGCCCAATATTCAAACGTATCTCATTCATAATAATTCCTCCGCCGCTTGTAACCAGCCTAGCCAACCAGAACGAATGAGAATCTATCAACTTGCATTTAGATGGGGAAATTGTTCCGAACAGTGAGCTCGAGGTATGACAGCGAGAACATTTATCAGATCTGATAAATACGTACATGTCAAACGGTGCACGCAGCAACAATGTTCTCCTGCTGCAGTTATCTGCAATAAACTTCAAAATAGTCTGGTGTCATTTACTTAATCATGGAGGGACAGAATTAGAAGAGCTTTTGCAAACTGATTGAAACTGATTTTTTACATCACTCCAAATTGTTGGCAGCGAAGCACTAAAGCAAAATTTCACTAAAGGATTGAGTAAAATGAACACGAACGTATTTATGAGAGCGTCCGTGTGCAGTGCTATACACCTTCCAACATTCTTATTCTGATTCCTGCTCTCAAATTACTTTTTTAAACTCCATACGTTTGAAGAAGGAACAAGCACAAAATTGTAATGAGCTCTTTTTAAACTGTTCCGCATGAAATGGCAGTAGATATGCATGAAATTTCCGTTATGCTACTAAAAACGCAAAATTCAGAAGACTATATGTGGAACATAGGGCATATATGTGTATTATTGTCTTTTAAATGTTTTTATATGCGAACGAGCTTTAATGCTCAATATTATACTTCTAGTGATTTCGAAAGGTGCTAATTTATCTCTGACATTGTCTCCGGAATTTTATGGGTAATAAAGCAAAATTCACACGGTGAACCCCCATTTCAAGCTTAAGTTGACATATTTAACAAGGAAATGCAGGTCGTCCTTGTCTTGATTTATCCCACGTGGCATATTGTGAGCCCAGCTCACAATTTTTGCAAACAAATCCGATGTCGTCAAGAAATACGAAAAGAAATCAAGAAATACGTCCAACATACGGACTTAGGAAATACTTGAATCTGACTTACGAAAGCAAGGGTCTTCAGAAATTAAATATGAATTCGTATTTTATATCGCCAACAAAATAAACCAATTGAAAACTCAAACAGGAGCAAGTCTTTCGGAACTTGATATAATTGTTTGCGAAAGTAGCAGATGTGAAATGAATTCCGTTGGATGTAGCATTTGCCTCAATCCCCCCATTTTACTCTGTAAAATCTAAGAATTGCCGAAAATTGCTTATTATATGCATACCTACCTGCAATTACCATTCTTTCTGGATTCGAGACCGCCCCATCATTATAATTCACTCAAACGCAATTTATGCATACTACAGATATAGAAGGAACTAGATAATCTTTGCTTTTGGCTTAAGCTTCACTCACTGCGATAACGTCGCACTATAGCTAACCTCACTTTATCCCTTTATCCACTGACTTTGAATGCGTGAATATGATGCGTGTTCTTTGTTACACGACAAGGCACCTCTCTCTCTCTCTAAATTCGGACAAAATTGCTAGTTCCATAATCCCATTGTTGATTCGCTCGCATTGTAAATGGGATCGTTAATGAGGAGCAGGAAATGCGTGGTTACTTTGTTTGATGGTTGTTACACCTCCGAACGTTTTGACGTACACCAACTACCTCTCTGCCCATTTCTTGCCATTTGCATATAATAATTTCCTCTCTCATTGTTTCCCTACTCCCCGGGGTTCTGGAGTAATAACTGACAAGGACCAGTAAATCATATATCCTTTCAAAAGTTTTAGATTGAATCCAACAAGACCACTTAATTTTGCTCAATATTTTAAATTGTATCATGTGGGCAATTCACATAAGTTAGGTGTGCAGGTGCAACTTGTACAATTTTCCATTCATAATTTCTGGACACTTGCACAACAACATGTGGACTATGGACGTGTTCATGTATGTGCAACAGTGCAATAGAATTAGACACGCAAATCACCAACGTAGGTCGGTTGGTAAAAACCTACCAATTTTCTCGTGTGCCATGCATGTTTTTACTACAATGTTTATAAAAGTACAGTCAATAATGAGGGCGTGAGGGATAAAATTGTAAAGTCGAGATCGCATGAAATTTGCGCGTGCAAAGATCATTTCAAATCAGGGCAAATTCATGGAAAGGAGTAAATATGTAAATAACTGAGGCAGATAGTATCGCCACAATTACTTTAATTCAATTTTAATAAGATTTTCTCTACCATAACTCTAAAGCGCTTTCTGGAAATCTGCATGATGGGTCGTAGCTATGAAAAGCAGACCACGCTTTGCTACCGGTAATCAGTTGAAACTTCCAATCCGGAGTCCTTTTTAAAGCTGCACCACAAACTTTTGTCTACTTCACCCACTTACTCGTCACGAAAGCAATTTTGCATTGAAGAAGTCAACTTAAATTATTTCACATCTGCAAAACTATATTCTTTATGCTAATTATGGTTATTACGTAAATTGTGCTGATTAAAGTTCCGCTGTCACTCATCCCCACACTTTCAAATTAATTCATATAAAGACTAGATGACAATGAGATGAGGAGAGGATGACACGCTCAACCTCAACCCAAATAACTTTTCCACATTGTCCATTTGAATTTTCTCACATAGCAAACACCCATCGTCGGGGCAGGAGTCGGAGCAGAAATAAACGAATCTTAGGAAAAAATTAGTTGAATCGGAAAACGATATTCGTTACACGACATTTCCATTTGTGACAGCGCTCTTTTGTAATTCAAATAAGGACTTTGCAAAGTTTACCCACACAGAAAATAAAGGACCGCACAGGATGTGTGTCTGCAGTTGTCATTCATCCTCATTCCTACTTCTCAGACATCACAGACTCGGCATTTTGGAAGTATTATCACTTTGCTCTATTCGCAACAGTTTTATTAGTGGTTGTTGGTAAATGATAGCGGAGTCATCATAATTGTAATATAGAGCAGAAAAGCGGATGAAAATTATGAAAGCAAAGCAAGTGAACAAAAACATATCCGAATGGGATTAAGTATGTATCTACATGTTCACAAGAGTACACAAATCCTGCGACTCTGACTTTGTGCTAGTGGGTTGGCTCTTGTTGGCTTGTTAAATTTTGTTTGACAATTTATTCCCAAATGCCAAGTGGCACATCGTCAAAACGTAAACGGAATCAAACAAACTAGACCTTACATACCGAGTATGAGATAACTAAACAAGCTGGATATAATAATAATATTATTATTCTCAGATTTTGGCTCAAAGTGCCAAGGGATCCTTTTCCCACTTTGCATTGGTTGACATACAAGTTTATGATTTTGATTGACAGGGTGAAAATCTTTTCTCACTTCAAGTGGCACTCTCCAGCAGCAGTGGCAGCCCTTCATGCATACTTATTGCCTGCTTGCTATCTGCATATGACGACGATGGATATGAGAGAGTGAGACAGACGATATAAGTACGTATGAGGTCCGGGACGGGGAACCTCAGAGGATGATTCCGGATAGCTGCTCACTCATACTCGCAACTTCACGCAAGGAACGTGAAATCATATTAGAGTTTGCCTTTTTGGCATTGCACTTGGTTTGCGTGATTATTATGATGACTCCTTCCTCTGCAGAGCCAGACAGAGCTGTTCGGTTTTAAACGAAGGAAAACGATGAAAATGCGCATATTAGAGGGACAATTTCATGCTAGCTGACAAAGTGTGTAGAAATTTAGAAATTATATGGAAATTAGATTATCACCGCGTGACAGCATTTTAGCTTCGAAGTGAGCTGAAAGAGCCGAAAATTATTCCTTCTCGAATCTCGTGTAACACGACGCGACGAGTTACTCGGCGAAACGGAGGTGACGTTGAGTTGAACGCGAGAAAATTTACGAAATGAAATGAAATTAGAGAATGACAATGACAAGGCCATATGAAATGAAACTCAGCTCCACACAAACAAAAGGTATTTATACGAGAAGCATATTAATTGAGGTGTACGAAATCAGTCATCATTTGAACCTGAACAATATGTGAAGCTTAAAACTTGTAACGTCAATCATTCATTAGAGAGATACACATTAATTGGGAAATTAAACATAACCTGAAGTGAGATCACCTTCTACCCTATAGTCAAAACAATTTTACAACTTCATTTCTCCAATTCAAATGCAAACCTTTTGCTCCGTATCTGAATTACGGCCAATTTTGGCGCAACTCCTTCTCTGTATTTTTGTATATAATCTCTGCATAGCCGTCCGCCTTTTTGAAGCTTGCAAGATAATCCTGGAGACTTCAACCCTTCACAGTGTCAAACAAACAGTTCAGAGGAGACTTGACATTTTGACACCCATGCAAAATTTCCGTGATACAGGATTACCATAAAAAAGTGACGCGACTATCATGCGACACCCGAAAATCAAGCCAAAAGGGAATCTCTGGAAAGATTTTGTGATTGCATCTGATATGCTGCGATTGCGATATTCCACATTCCACCCCTTTTCGTAAAAAATGGGAAGACGAAAATACATGCATACACCGTCTGAAATGAAATATATCAATATTCCAGTTCAATGCTTAAATGTGTTGGCTGCGTGTGCGTGGCTTTCAACGGGTTGGGTTAGGATTTCCGAGAATTGTACAAATATCTCCATTTTCTATATATCCTTTTTATCACTCAATGTCCTTAAATTGTCATTTTCAGAAGTTAAACCCATTGGCCAGGGCCTATGTCGTTTCATCCAACTTTTTTTTAGTGGGCACGAGGACATTTTGGGAAAATTGAGACATTAGGGCGGATCCCTGCATAAAGTTTCGATAAAATTATTGCCAATCGAATTACTGATTTTTATGATACAATTATGGCGATTATTATGACCATCAGATAATTTTTTGACTGATGACTTGTGTTAAATCAATAAAAAAAAGTACAGGAAAAGTCCCTCTTTCCAACTACCAGATTCCAATTACGATTAGGTTTGCCACTATTTCCACATTCGGGTTGCTTGCTGCAATAAAAAATTATGATTGTGGTGTGGTCGAATGGGATGGTCTTCTCTTCCTTTCACGAATTCACGTTCTCGTAATAATCATGGATCAATGGAAGATTCACGTTGGGTAAATTGATATTTTATGTACGTACGTACATAAACACCAAATCCTACAAAAGCCTATACACTTTTATACTTACGGCACACATGTAACTGCGGGAATTAGATGTGTCCCATCGTTTTTATTGAATTTCACCAAAAAACTTTTACCATAATTGCGCACAAATTCCATACCAATAGTCCACAGCCTTTCTTCATGCCGTCTCCACATGTCCTCCCAGAAGGAGAAATTGGTGAAAAATGATGCAATGAAAATTCTATGAAGCGGAATAATGATTGGAATGATGACACGCCTGTTATTCATGAGGAGACGATAATAATGAACAAAAAGGGGACACGACTTTTTTATTCGGCCCAACATGAAAGGCGGACATATCGCGATATTTGATTGCTGAAAGTTTTCTGATTTTATTGAAAAGTATATATTAAGGTACATAATATAATATAAAAAAACATATCAACCCATGTTTGAAATCAATGAATGCAATAATATTTTGGGGTCTTTTTCGAGAATTATGGAGGTGAGTTAGTGTCAACCTTTTTCCTATTCATTTTGGGAGTAGTGCTGTTCCATGATGAAATGAAGCTTCGTACAGCTGGAAAAATGGAGCAACTGTATTTGGCACAGTCTTCGAAATCACTAGTGCTGAATTCACTGGCTCCTCCGTGCGGATTTTCCCGAGCCCATTCAATTTTCGTGGCGTTTAGTCGGCTACAAATTTTACAATTTGCTGAATTTATTAAATGATAAAAACACATTTAATGAAGCAGATTTAAGGATTTACCTCGTCAGCCATTTGGAAACGGGGTTAGCTCTGTACATTCGTGAAAATTGGCAAGTAACCCGTTCCATGCATTCTTCAAAAATGGATGTGGTGGTGGTCCCAAACTGATTGATTACTATCTGGCTTGTTGTATTATTCGTATTGTTGCTTTCTGATGGAGTTGGGGTTGAGGCATTTTCATCTTGAGATAATAAAATGCTCTCAGTTGCATTGAGCAAACTCCTCTGAACAAGGTTCACAACGAATGCTCTCGTCCCTTCGCCGTTTCTTGCCGCGGCAGCTCCAGCTCCAGGATTTTCTGGCAGTAATGGATCATGCCCCATAACGTTCGTGTTCAGTTTCGACGGAGGATTGTGCAAGAACAAAGGGAACAACAAGGCCGACATGCCGATCAAGGAGATGGGCAGCCAATACAGTGGGATCATAATTGGTCCAAGAATGAAATACATGAGAATGATTCCCAACCAGTCTCGAAGGTCATTGAAGCCAATGATTCCAAAAAGTTGGGATATCGTGTCAACAACAGCAGCCTCAGCCAGATTCTCCAGTTGTTGAGAATCAGAAGGTCCTGCTTCCAGTAACTTGACGATGCTGGTAACGTTGAAGCTATTGAAGATGGATGTCGTTGGGAATCCAGGAATTTTATATTTCACCTCTTCTTGTTGCTCTAAAGCCAATTAAGAAACTCGTTAATTGAAATTCGACTCCATGATAAATCCTTATTCAATGGAAATTCATTTAATTTGCTCACCATTGGGAAGTCCATCTTCCTCTCCACTTCTGGTAACAAAAATATTTCTCAAAAACCTGAACAGTCTTCCGAATCCCATGTCAAAGGTGCTTTGGAGTATATCAGGAACATCTTGACGAGACGCTGGCGTACTTTCAGCTCTTTTTACGGGGTATACTCCAACCTCATTATTTTTGACCATGTTACCAACACTTGGTTTATAGCGTTGACCATTCCTATGATTTCTATTTAAAGTAATAGGCTTCCTTCGATGTACTTGAGAATTTCTTGTATGAACTCTACTACTTTTTGCAACACTTGAGTCAATTTGGCAACAAATTATCATTAAAATGGAGATTAAAACTAGAACAAGAGTACATTTTGCCATTTTGGTTAAATACTAAAAATTCCCTGAACTAAATAAACGTGCCGAAATTTGGAAGTGAACTCTGCCTTGTTCCGATCAAATTGCATTCTAAAAACGATCAGTCTGACAGTCTTGTGAGTATTAGTGAACCATCTATGCTCTCAGAATGGCACACAAGGTTCAAATCTAAAAGAATGTAAGTGGAACGATTGGCAGGTGAAAGCATAACAGAAATTAACAAGGTGCTAATTGAACCTTTAAATTAAGCTGTGGGATGTAACCTTTATGCTTCACGTGAACAACAAGCGTACCTACGAAGTACGTTCAAAATTACAGTTACCCAAAAACTATGCGTAAGAAAGAGTACGTATTGTGGAGAAGGTCGCTAATTGTAAAAATGCCTATCTTAATGCTGATGTGCATTTCATAAATTGATGTCCACTGTCCCACATGCGATTACAAAGGATTACCAGCATTTGAATTGGCAACAACTCCTTGACGTACCAGACGGTGCTAATTAAAGACGGTGTTCTTTGATAATTTATAAATGAATATTGCATGGAATTCAGATTCATTTCGGATCTAAAACCAAATTTGCAAATAAATCGTAATAACAAATCGCGTTGTGCTGATCTCCAAACGCATTTCAATGCATCAATCAGAATGCATAATGTATGACATATTTCACCCTCTGCTATAAATAGACCATGTTTTATTGTAATTAGAGTGTGATTATAAATAATTTAAATTAAATACATTGCTCAAGTTTATATATTATAAATAAAAAGGTATAAAGTTAAATATTACGAAGTAACTATGAATTATTCCTGTACTTCATGTTTAAAATTCTTCGAGTTGCTTTTTGAGCAAGTATGTAGCAGGAAATGTGATTTTTTTGTCATGTAAAAATACATTGCTTCATTTTAGCTAAATTGTTGAGTCTCCTGTCCAAGTATAGTGATATACTGAAGTTGCGTTAGTATAAATGTGAAGGAAGGGGTTGATGAACAATACGCTTCGCAGAACGTAAGGTTTTCAAAATATCGTGTATTGTTGATGGCTGTCCAGTATATGTTCGAGAGTTATGTAGGTCCGGTTGGTTTCAATCAGTCTTCATAATCAGTAGTAAAGTCCGTAACTTTTTTATATGTGTGAAAATTGTCGGTTTCAAGTTTCCAGAGGTTGTCGAGTCGAGTCGTGTAAAATGTTTTGAAAGTGCATTCCAGAAATGTTAACTTACATAATATTCATGGTCAAGTCAATACCTTGTATTTCATTCCAATTCCAATGCTCAGAGCAGCTTCAAAAATTCCAAATGTCAGCTCAGTCCTATCAAGTTTCGTGTCTCCAGTCCGTAGCCAAACCATGTATAGCCCTCTCCGAAGGTAGTCTGTTGAGTATTATTGCTCAATGTACAAGGTTTCCAATTAATCGTCCAATTTTGATCCTTGGTCCTCGATTGAATAACATTGTCCACATAATATTGTCCAAAGTTTCCATGATGGTAGGGTACAAGTCGGTTTGTGTTGGGGGCAGTCAACAGTCAGTTGTTCAGCATTATATTGTCTTTCAATAATTCGTCCTAGTCAAAGCTCCTAATGTGCTTTCTTATTAGTGAGTGTGGTTATCTTCGTAGAAGATATGACCGTATTGTACAGTTTATTAAGTCGAAGTACAGGACTGCATGTAAACTGTTCGCAGGTCTCCCCAGATCTTCCCGTCTTGATGGATTTTGATATACGATTTGCAAAAGTGTTGGATGCGTCAGTCATTTTCCTACAAAAGGAATTTATTTCATGGTTTAGAATTTTTCGTAATCTCCAAATATATTCTTGTTGAAGCACTCACCCTAGAATCCAGCTTTCATACGGCAGCTTTCTCGACTTCCTCGCCAGCGTACATGACAATCGCTCAATGCATTCTTCACTTAAGATCACCTCCTTTGCCTTTCTCGCCGTGTCCATAATTCCCACTTTGAATTTTCTAGCAAGATTCGGGTCCGTTGGGGGTAGCGTCAACTGAAGCACTGGGAATCCTAAAATCCCTATAACTAATATGAGGATTGGGAAGAGTATGAAGAGGACAATTAGTGGGACTGCAAGGAGCGCCACTAAAACTGCTCCAGCGGTGCCCAAACCCCCAAGTCCAATCGCTGACGCTATTCCCGAAGCAGCACCACCTAATCCATCAGCGACTCCACCAAATGATGAAAGAAGGCCTAAAATACATAATTATAAATGGTAAATATCCAATGTCTAAATTCATTCAATTTCTCATATTAAAATGACCCTGACCTCCGCCAGCATCTCCAAACTCCTGCCTTTGTTCAAGTCCGTCTGCAGACTGCACCGTGTACGAGGTTCCATCAGGAGAATGGGCATATTGATAAATTTGGGTTGGGTGATGCTGTTTCCCAATCTCATTAACGGATGAAGGCACTTGGTTGTAGTAATAATTGGAGTAATCCGCAGCAGCACTATTCACACTTCCAGGATACACCTGTGAAACTCCTCCGGTGGCCGTTGACGGCTGTAACGAAGATTGTCTTTCACTTTCATGATTGTTGAAGGCTGCGTTATGATAATACGCTTGCGACGAGTCCCTCGCGTTCACAGACGCCACCGCAGCACCGTTGTTACTCGGAACATACCAATTCGAGCCTTGGGTCGCGTCTAACTTGATTGCAGAGAACTGCTGGAATAACAGGGCTAGAATCACTAGTGAAAATCTAAACGGGGATAGATCCATTTTAGGAGTTTTTTAAAAACTGGCACTGTCATACAAGGACACTACATGGACGACTGAGGAAAATTAAGTAAACGTTTTAGTAAGAATTTAACCGTTATTCAACATTTTTTAGCATGTGTGAACAATATGAGGAGAGGTGTGGAAAGCCGAGTGCGGCTCTTGATTGCTTGATAACGAATGCAAATTTCGTGTTGCGTATTTCACTGCTTTATAGGAGCCCATTTGACCTCTTAAACTGCTTTGTCGTTGGAGCGTCATCCTCACCATGATCTTCACATTGACGTTTACGACGAAGGATGAGAATGATTAAGAGCTGACAACTTGGGGGTTGTCGGAGTTTCATTTTCCGCATGTGTTTAATATATCCATTTTGTAAGTCATAAAAGAGGAATGTATGAATAATGCTCATGGGATCCGCTGTGCTACGACAGCTATTCCTTTTTGGTACTACGGCACCGTTGCATGAGTGAAAACAAAGGCGAAGTGGGTGCTAATTGGTTATGTTCATTTTCAGCATTTTTTTGTACACTTACGTTTTCCCTGAGCAAATCTTCAGAGGTGACTCGTAAATTCAAGTAGTAAAAATAAAGATTAACGATATATGCCTGCCACTTGCAAGACATGGGGTAAATTTCAGTTTCATTTTTGCAGAGTTTGATGGCTAGGATGCGGGTTAGTGGGACGAGGGACGACTTACCTTTATTTATAGTATCCGAAATTGTGTTGAATCTTTGACAAGCATATAAAAATCATTCTTTAACAAAATTGTGAATCCTCTGTGAAATTTTTAAATTGTGTGGAGAAGGAAGATAAATAAATTTTGCCTTTCGCCGGAATGACGGATGTTTATCAAAATCATTTATTAATCAATCTCAGCGAATAAATTGATAATCCAACATTGGTTCATTAATTTATTTGAAAGCTGAAAATTGATGTTGATTTTAAAAGCTTTCTGCAACTTATTCGCACACATTCATACTCCCTTCAAAATGGTGTGTTGACTATTTACCGATCTTATTATGGCTCTTGTTACTCAAAAAGTTCAAGCGCAATAATATTTTTTTTAGTTATTGATGAAAATTTCATTTATTTATAGTTTACAGTGTAGCGTAAACTTAAAACTATTGCGCAGAGACCTTGAAAATGCATGGATTTACAGGAGGGATATACAGAGGAGCTTTGTTTTGTACGCATGCAAGCCACTGTCCCTGTTATCGTTCTGCTCAGAACGAGGTCCGTCAAACTTCCAAGGTAGCTACGATCACAATCCAACCCTATCTTCCACCCCTCCACCTCCACCCCATCGATGTATCAATAATTTCACCAATGGTTACTTTCTGCACCCGAGCTTCCGCTTGGATCATGATTACAAGAAGTGGTGCTTCCAAATCTCGCAAATGCATAGCATACAAGTGACTGCGAGTCCACTTTGCTCCCACTAAATAATCAAGTACACTGTCGAATGTGCTGAAGACACCACAACGTTTCCATTTTCTACCTTTTTGCTGACATTTTGCACAGTGGTTCAAAAATATTTTGAGTGAAAGTGAACAATGAGCACGAGAAGTCGGATGTTAGCATCAAACGCATACTCTCTGATCGGTCATAGGCAAAATACATCCTTGATGTCTCAGAAAGACGACGATGGGTACGCCTTCGATGATGACGAGGATTTAAAGTCAAAATATTTAGAGAAGGAACTCGCGCTCAAGAGGATAAATGATGAATTGGAAAAGAAAACGAGTGAAATTTTTAAGAAAATCGAAAAATATCGGTATCATGAGGTACAGTTAGTACTTGTTCAAGAATATTTCTATATATGCCCTTTCACTGTTCTCAAATTTCACATGGATTCATTTACGTAAACTCTTCCTTTCAATAGAGTCCGCACGACCGCAATTATGAGATTGGACAGGGAGACGCCTGTTCATTCAGCGAAGACAACGTTAGCATGAGGTATGGAGATGTGAGCGATTTCAGAAGGCCAAAATCCGCTTCAGGTTTAGATTCTGGATTATACTCTGGCGAAAGTTATTTCTCCAGGTAAAAACGATTGTCACTTTCACCTGTAGCATTTCTTTGTGATCCCATTAATCATAAAATAAATTGCTTTCCACAGGGATTCGTCGGTAACTTCCTCTTCCGATCTTTTAAAAAGCGCTTCAAGCTTCATGCCTAACTACATGCTTCAACTTGACAAAAGTAAGCAGCGTCCTTCCACCGCGATGGCATATGCTAACACATCGTCCATCGTGCCTCACACAGAATCTTCCCTGCGGAGAGCGGAAACTGCAAGGCCCATCGAAGGTCTTGAAGAAAAACATCAAGTTCGCTTGCAAAAGGCGACAGAATCTGTGCTGAAATGTGTTCAGTCAAAACTCGTTAACTATGAGCAGAGGCTGGCAGATATGCATTTACAGTATCGGCAAAAGATTCAAGAAAATACGATGCTTGAAGCGAAGGTGAAAGCTCTGGAAGAGGATAGACGAAGACTGTTGAAGAGTGTGCAATCACTCCAGAGCACCACCGACAAGATATCCAAGTCTGCAGAGAATAGCAAAATGAATCTGAATGTGAAGGCGCAAGCGTTTGCATCTTTGAAGAAGGTTAAATTTTAGAAAGCAATTTTAATTAAAGTACCAATTAAGTCAAAGAAATCATAAGCACCCGTTTGCATTTAGGAAATGGATTCCTTGAAACGAGATTTAAAGCAGAAGAATGGCATGATACAATCTCTGCAGACGCGACTGGACCGATGCACGGATGAGAACAAGCGTCTCAGATCTCAAAATCAGTCAGCTCAATTAAGCATGAAGGTATGATACATGTTCATGCATTGATGGTTATCAATGGTTCATTAAATTTTAAATGCTACAATGAAGCCTATATTTTTGTTGCAGCAACAGCACAACGAAGATCGAACAACAATGGAGGAACTCAAGCAGAGGATAGCACAATTAGAGCAGCAGAAATCTTCATTTCAGACTGCTTTAGAGAAGCAGGCGCAGCTCGTCAAAAGTCTGCGAAACCAAAAGGTTCATTTGGCTAACATAATTAGCGTAAATAAGCTGAGTATTGAGTTCGGACCGGTTGATGAAGGTCAAGAGTGTGATCCTTAAACTTACTTCCTTTAATGAAATTATGATTTCTTAAATTCGCTTCAATTTCAATTATTCAGAGTCCATTTACTGAGCGGGGTTCCTTTTATTAGCAGACGATATAAGAATCTCAAATTGACCTTGTACCTTGCGAGCATGCATAGAAGAGCTTCTTCAAAATAGACTAAAAAGGAACTTGCTCATTATACATTTCCTCCCAGGCCGGGGCATGTCTGTCTTTATTAAGTGAATTTTAATTTTCGAAGTATCGAAGCAAGTCTGTAACGTACAGGAGATGGGTTCTGAGCTTTTTACTATGTCATTTGGACTCGTAACCTTATCGGTGTTACATGTGAACGATTAATGTTTAATAAACTATTGTACGGATCATATACAGAAAAGACTTTATTTGATTCGTTGTGACATTTTCGTATAAAATTATTATGCCTGTATTTTGTGATAAATTAAGAGTGAATGATGCATCAATCCTTTGTTCACCATCAAAGAAACGACAAAGAAAGGCCAACAAGATTACTTGAAATTTCGCAAAACTCCTTCACCAGAAAAATGCTTACTTCATGTCCAGAGCTTCCCCACACGAGGATATGATATGATAGTTATGATTTACATTTTACGACGGTCTCTCCTCAGATTCGATACTCATAGATATTGTGCTCTCCCTCCTTCCGTCCCAGGTACTCTCGTTCAATCAAGATGTCAATGCATTTCTACAAAACGTGAAAGCGTTTTTGTGAAGAAGATTACCATGATTGGAAGTTAATTTTGATATGCAAACAAGGATCAAATTGTATATACTAACTTTCACCAGCTGAACGTTTGGTTTGAAACGACGAACCAACTGCTCAATTACTTCAGCCAACAGCATTTGATGGTCCAAGACCTTCCTCGCTTTCATAATCCTCACAATGGCCGCTTGGCATTCAATTAGTCGGCCATCCTCGACAGACGTTTGAGCTTTCTCCTCCTCCATTTTCACTTCAGCCTTGAGCGGCACCATCAGATTCACCTTGAGTCGTTTATTCTTATATTCTTTGAAAAGATATATATCCGACTGCAAGGAAAGCTTGTCCTCGTCTTGGTCGGATTTCAGGATGTTGGCTCTCATGAAAACTTGAACAATCTGAAGTACATGAAAACCTCGTAAGCATAATGTATACCATAGTCATATTATATGAACTCATGACCTTGTACCTGCGTGACAATATCCTCCCTGAGCTGTGTCGCTTCAGCCAGTTCATAAAGCTTGTACGAATCCTTCGTATTGTACTGGAGTATGACTCCAATGGAATAAGTGGACATGACAAACGTGTACTTGCTCGCGAAACAGTTTGTGACAATTTCTCCACGAGACTTGCTATACAGCCAACTTAATTTTCGTCCCGTATGCATTTCCCCATAGTATTGCGTGAAGATGTTCACACAAGGCTCCAGCTAAATAAAGACGTAGAAGAGGATACATGCCCAAGGCAATACTTGTTCACGACACATTTAAATCTATAATGCAGTGTCTACATACAACTTGCGGCAAGAGAAAGCTGTCATTGGTATCTGGTGAAAATGGCCATGATCCAGAGGATAGGACCATGAGGTAGAAATCAACTTTCATCGGATCAGCTATCTGTTGACGCCCTGACCATTGTTTGAAATCTTCGTTCATGTCTTTAGAAAGTCCGATATCCTATCAGAAAATAAATGCAATTTAATAAAAATCATGCACGTATATCGGCATTCAAGTTGAAGGAAACTAGTCAGTTCACCTGATACATTCGCTGTAATTTTGTGGTGTACTCATAGCCGCATGCAACTTTCAATTTGGCAATCATTGAAGACTCGGCATCATCACTTGCCGATGTGTTTCCCACCAGTCGATTGGCGAGCATACGACTGTAATATTTCTGGAAAACATCCTTATCTTCAATAAACTTGAAGATAACCATCTGTGGAATTTTTAAAGGAAAAAATAAAGTAAGGAAATTTGCGCAGTAATGCTTTCGTGGATATACTCAAAGGTGATGCATATAAAATTAATGACTTTCACTTACTGCTTGGTTAAGCAAATCATCCAATTCCTGATCATCATAATTTTTCACCGTTTTCTTCAACAATATGTCACAGTATCGGGCCAACATTTCCGGAGACTTGTGACTCCCTTTGGGATCTGCAGTGAGCTCATTGTTATTTATGAAGACGCCACATGCTCTGTCCAGCGCCGCGACAAAACCAGGATCCTGTTTGAAAGCAATGTTCACAAGCTCATTGTATTTCTTGTGAACATCCAAGACCGTCTTGACGTACTCCTTTGGATCCTAAGGATTTTTAAGTTTCGATATTAACTAATACGAAAATACTCAGCGAAATATTTTGTTAAAAGTTAAATCTTTAAGTTTTAGGAAACATTACGGTATTGCACTGCTCCTTATTTTCATGAATCGCAATGCACCCTTGGCTCGATATATGCGTCTGGAGGATCTCCCTCATATTACCAAAGGAATCGCCAAGTCTAGCCACGAGGTCATACATCCTACCCATATCTTCATGCTTCTCTGTTTTAAGCAAATTGGGAAACTCTTCATGCAAAGCTGGAAGTTGCTTTTCGATCAGAACCTGATTTAATTAGGGTAAAAAAGAGGAAATCAGTGAAAAATCAATCAATCAATCGGAAGTAATTTGGAGCAGAATTATCCTCGATCACTTCATGCATACCGTTTCACAAGTTTTCATCAGCCCGTCCAACGAAGATGCATGCAAATATAAACCAACGCGTTTGCGTTCTTCATTCAACCTTTGTTCAACCTGCCAAAGTTTGGAAAAATTACGAAGCATAAGAAGGATTTTGTTAACATGTATTTCATGCCAAATATTTAATCAAAGTAAACCTTCTTCAGATACTCGGGTACAGATTTTCCTGCCTGAAGGAATGCCATAGACTCTTTCGAATAGAAGTTCTCCGTCTCCTTGATAAACGGGTCTTCGAATCGTCGCTGGTAGATGCCAAGATCATCATTGCGGTTCTGGTTTTGTGCAAGATCCTGAACGCTTCGATCTGTTCCGAGCTCAACCAGTGAGTCAATAAAGCCCTTCACAGCGCCTGAATTTATGATTACCCCATTCCTGTCCTGATGTATGAGATGGAGAACGGTAGTGATTGCCTGAGTAAAATGAAAGCAGGAGTAAGTACCCTCCAATCGAGCTTATTGACACCAGACTAATTAAGCATTTTAATATAAAAGTATCCGAACCGGTCCATGCAACTGCTCAAAGAAGCTTTCCTTCCAAATGTCCAGAGCGAGCTGATAAATCTGATAAATGTGCTCACGGCCTTCTTCACATTCCCGTCGTACCCAGTGCCTGTTTCAAAGGATGTGAGAATGTGTAATAATTAACAGAACGTTAATTAAGACATATAATTAGCTTTTTAAATTTTTGATGTAGTATTTTTCTAGAATATTTGCCCATACCGATTTAAATACGAGCAAAATCCATTCATAACTTTGGAGCTAAAGGTAAATCGCTCCCACTCGTTCAAGTAAAAATTGAGTAAATCCTCGCCCATTTTATCCTTGCCATTCTGCATAGTTATATATGAAGACATCGTTAAAATTAAAATGAGCAAACGTGTAGTACTAATAACGCTTTGGAGCTATGGAGGTGAAGCGCTTTAAAATACCTTGGACAAGTCTGTTAAGTAATTCTTGAGAAATTCCCTGATCCGACTGTAAAGATCATGGCCAACGAATCCAGAAGAGAAAGTGGCATTGGAAGGAGTGTCCCCAGGATTACGACGACGAATCCGTGCTGTTCTACGATTACCTCCAGCGGAATCAATTCCTCCAGGGTTTTTCGTGCAGTAGTTGTACACATGCCTGTATTAAGTAAAGCTTTATACTTATCTGCTTCGCCGCAACGCTATATTAAAGCAGCGATAAATTCTTACGAATAGAGTTGCATGAAACGTTCGGAAGTCATTTCACGATGATCGTACACATCCTTTATCCCTTTCAATAACTCCTGCCAAATGGATTCAACGTCAAGTTGGTCTGCGGTGGTTGTGGCTGCCATACTTTCACTTTCAAAATTGAAGCCGTGAGCTAAGCACAAAGTTGTAACGGTTTTTACTAAAATCCGTAGAGGCAGTCTTGTATGGCTTGTATGTTCGTGTTCGGTTTGTGAATGTATGTATGTAAAATTTTGGATGTATTTCATAATAATTACGAGTATTACGACAGAGTTTGATAAGCATATCCTTAACAACTCTTTGTACTTGTACCCGACGCCCGACACAGCTTCTGGATTTTGTAGATCCAAGAACACAGCAATGACTTCTGTTCAATGAAACATGAAGTAGTAGATATGCCAAAAAGCGATATTACCACAGCTCAACAAATAATTGAGTAGAATTAAAAAAATCAGTCACGATTTATTTCATCCAAACACCATAACTCACACCCTACACATGTACACGATCCGTAGATTAAACAAGTCTTCGTGAGAAGGATTGTGCTTCGTTAACTTTTTAATAGTTTGACAATTAAACAAAATGAAATGCACAAGCACTAACCACAACAAGTTGAGAACAAACACGATAAACTGCCATTTAGAAATTTATTTTATTTACAGAGTATACGGTATACTAATTTCATAGATGTTGTTAATATTTTGAATCGCCAATCTATCACGTAAGCATAGTAGATAATCATGAAAACAATAATCACCAAACAAGGTTGACTACTGAGGACTGTGAGATTTCATAACGCTTTAATCTCCTCGGGCTGTACGAGCAAATGAAATCATTTAGATATTAGAAAATGTTCCAACGGTATGCCAATTAAAGGCACGTAAAACCCACTCAAAAACTCTTGAAATAACTTGGTGATCCAATTTCTGAACTTTCATTAATAGCGATATTTTAGTATGTAATTAAATATAAATGGACAACTATTTTCACTAGGCCAGGTAGGAGTATGTATCTTTTTGTCCTTCAGTACGTTCAAGGTAATCCTTCTCGATCAGAATATCGATACATTTCTGTTAAACAAGCCAAATATATGAATTATTATTCAACTGTTAGCATGTTGCATGATTAGAGAACTACACGAAACACAGTTTTATCTCATCGCCACTGCACATTGTTGTATGTAAGTATAAAGTATTCATGTGTTCAATTCTCTTACCTTTATCATTGGCACGCGTGGATTAAAACGAGCTGCCAACTGATTGAGAACTTCCGCAACTAACTGCTGGTGCTTGAAAACTTTCCTCATCTTCATTATTCTAACGATTGCAGCTTGAATCAGAATTTTCCGATCCTCTTCGATGACTTGATGCGTCTGCTCTTGTTCCTGTTTGACTTCAGCTTTCAAAGGTACATTAATGTTCACGCGAAGTTTCTTGTTTTTGTAATCTTTAAAAAACGTTACAACTGTGTCGGCAGTGAGATCATCTTCATTCTCGCCGTTTGGAGGCACCAGAAGTCTTGCTTTGAAAAGGATCTGTAGCACCTGAAAATCCAATAAACTTGACTTTAGCACACAATTTGAAATGTATACGGAATGTACATTGGCGAAGTAAACACAATTTCTTAAATACCTGAACCAATATGTCCATTTTGAGTTTTGTTGCTTCTGCCAACTCTCCAACACGGTAAGAATCATTTGAATTAAACATCAACAATACAGCCATCTGGAAAGTGGACGCTTGGAAAATGTAGCGATTTTTGAAACAATTTGTCACAATATCTCCCTTCGAACGATTATACAACCAGCTCAGTTTTCTACCACTGTGCTTGGTGTTGTAAAACTCGTTGAACTTATTAACGCTGTGTTCCAACTGAAACAAAATAGGATCACAAATCACAAAATTAATGAGTGCAACTAAAAAATATATACGATCGTTTAGAGTAATATATTTGCAATGGGATAAAATCATAATAAGCAATAACCTCGGATGGCAGAGCAAATTCAACACATTGCGTAAATGGCCAAGAACCAGATGAAAGTACTTGAATCTGGAAGTCCAGAGGAAGAGTATCTTCTTTCTCTCGTAGGTAATTTTTGAATTCGTCATTTAAGTCTTTTGATAACCCAATGTCCTGTATAGAGATAAGAAAGCCCAGACTTAGAATACATTTTGGCATTAAGCTCGAAGCTTTTTAAGGTAAGATGCCGAAAATGGGTACCTGATACATCCTTTGCAGCTTTGATGTATACTCGAAGCCGCATGCGTGCTTGAGTTTTCCAATCATGGAAGATTCCGCTTCATCGCTAGCAGACATATGAGATACCAACCGATTTGCCAACATTTTGCTGTAGAACTTTTGGAACACATCCTTGTCTTCGAGGTATTTAAACACAATCATCTACAAGATTCAATTCAATATAACTTATTAGCATCTCTGCAATTTGGGAGATTGAAAGCATTATTATAGCTACACGTTTAAAAACACTCACCACTTGGTTTAGAGTATCCTCCAGTTCCTGATCCTCCGGATTCTTATTCGATTTCTTCAGTAACAAATCACAGTAACGAGCTAGAAGCTCTGGTGATTTTTGAGTTGATTGGGCGGCTCTGTCAAAAGAGTAAAATGGTTAACATATCGTGTGCAATTCAAATTGATTAACATTTTCTTGCAGCAATTACAACATCCTTACTTGGTAACAGCATTGTTATTGATAAACTTCCCACAAGCCTTGTCCAAGGCAGCAACAAATCCTGAGTCATTTTTGAATGCTGTAAGGACAAGCTTATTGTACTTTTTGTGGACGTCTAAAATTGTGGTGACATACATTTTCGGATCCTGGAAATACGACAAATTGATTGATTTTTCGTTCAGGAAGTTTTATGCCCACAGCGTTAGTGTTCACTGTTTACGCCATTATAAAAGTTATATTTTTCTTACGTTTCCACCGCTTTCACCCAACTCTTCCAAAGCTGCCAATCCCTGGGCGCAAATATGACTTTCAAGGTGATCTCGCATTTCACCTAAAGCATCATCCAGACGCGCAACTAACATGTACATTCTTCCAAGGTCGTCCTTTTTCTCGGCATGTAGCAGACTTTTGAATTCATTGTGAAGTGTGTCTAACTGTTTCTGAATTAACACAGTTTCGCAGGTCTTCATTAAACGCTGTAAAGTGCTATCGTGCAAGTATAATTCGACTCTCTTGTGTTCCTCGGACAGTCGTTGCTCCGCCTGCACAAATTTTCAAAATACAGATTCGATTACACTCCATTTTCCGTAAATAGACTATGCTGACTATTATTTGACTACCAGACGACGTTAATGTATAGTGAAGTAAAAAAAACGAATTTGTAGCAGATGTTTTCGGCACATATTCCTCCATTTTGGTGGAATATGCTTCCTACACTGCAATTAATATACCCCTTGACAGTATTCAATTTTATGAATCTACTGGCACTGATTCGTGCGATAATCGCTCGACCAGCGTGGCGAAAGGGGACAACAATAACAACTACCTTCTCCAGGAATCGAACCCGTGAACACACATGCTTTAGGTCAGCACTTATCTCAACATGCTAACCACAATGCATACATATATATCACGAAAAGAAACTCGAGTGGTACCAACATCAACAATACCCCAAACCAAAGAACGTTGAACGATCCGAAGAAATTATTTCGGGCCATAAAAGTTATTGAGCTTAGGGCTGTTCATTTACTGTATATATTTTTAGTCAACTAACCTTCTTCATGTACTCCGTGACTGGGTTTTGGTGCAAAAATTCCATGGACTCGTTGGCATAAAAGTTTTCAGTATCTTCTAGAAACTGGGCTTCAAAATGTTTCTGGTAAGTTCCTAACTGAGGGCCTTGTCGTTGATTCAACCCAGCATTTGCATTTGGTGTAGATGTCGAATTTTGCTCGTCATCTTCTAGACCTACGTGAAAATAGCATAAACTAGGATTAACTCCAATTACATTTCAACTTAATGTTTGGGTACGCAAGAAATTCAAGCTATCCGTATTTTTATTAAAGGCATACCCAACTCAACGTATGAGCTGATCACACCACTGACTAAGCTGGTATTAATCATTTCTCCATTTCGTTCTCGCTCAATCAATTTCAGAACTGCATTGGTCACCTAAAATAAATGAAAATGGATTTTATAATATAATATACATACTTTGTGAGTCTAGCAAATCTGGCATTATCAAGTCAAAGTCACTGAAAACCAAATTACTTTCAAGTGCAAAAAGTTTACCTGCTTGTGTAATTTGTCAAACAAAGTCTCTTTCCATATGACTAAGGCTAATTGGTATATCTCATAAACGTTCTTCCTTCCTTCGTCACACTCACGGCGAACCCAATGTCTAAATAATTGCAAAAACGTAGAGGTAATACGATTATTCGTCTCACCGACGACGCAACCACATAACTATTATCAACTGAAGGGAGAGTGAGTGACAGTACCTGTTTAAATACGCGCAAACGCCATTTAGTACTTTCGAACTAAACCTATATTCTTCCCATTGCTTAGTATAGAACGTGAGTACATCTTCGCCCATTAGCGTCTCTCCTTGCTAGAAGCAGAAGTAAAACAAACGATTTAAGATAACCACTCCAACTTTAACCCACAATATGATAGAAATGAGAAATTTCAAGTCCAACTCACCTCTATAAGTTTGGACAAGTATTCATGGAGGAAATCCTTTAGTCGTTTGTAAAGTTCTTGCCCGACAAATTGCGCCCCGCTATTGTGGTTGCCATTTGGCCCTCCTGTCTGCCGACTGCTCCTGCTACTGGTCCTCGATGAAACACTGGTTCCTGACGATCTAGAGGAGCAAACGTGCCCGGAAGGTTGTCCTTGCTGGTGAACACTTGTACAGTAGTTGTACACATGTCTGTGAACCAAAAAAAATCCATACATTTATTCTTTTCAATTTTAGTCATTTAGAATTTGTATTTTAAATTATGAAAACCCTGCGAATATATTCAAATACGTACGTATATAGTTCCATATATCTTGGTTTCGACATTCCCCTACGCTCATAAACATGTTCGATCCCTTGCTTCAAATCATCCCATATTTGGTCCAAATCATAGTTTTTATTCCCATGACTTGCAGGTCTGGGGGTGGCCATCTAAATCACATATCCGACATAAAATATATTGATTAATAATTTGCCTATAGTACAAACGTTGAAGGAAAACTGAAAACTCGATATGTTCACAGTTAACACTCCAACCTCAATACACTTAACACCTTGAAAATTATGTTTACCTTTGAGGTGACCTTCCAAAGATGACAGTTACGTTTACGTTCAAATTCTCCTCACCAACAACCAAAGCAAAATCGACAGGGACAGGTGAAAGGTTATCAAAACACCCTTCTTGAAGATAATCCACTTTTTCGTACCTCCCAAAGTTCGAGCACCATCAACCAAAATTATTACTGAAGAAAATACAAAAAATATAGTGAATCTGAAGCACTACGCCTTATTTCCTGGTATTGTCGATTGTGTTATTTTTGGAGATTACTTCACACAATAGAATCCAACACTTTTACAACAAAATATTTTCAAAAAATAAAAATCCGACCGTTGAAGCAATCAGCTGCTTTTTGCTTATCAATCTGGAAATTATCAAAAATTAATAATTAGTTTTCTTAGTTAGAGTCCACCTGATCCAGTGGGAGCTTATAACATTGTGTCTAGCTAACTTGGTTAGCTGTGTCGAAAGAGAAAAGGATGCAATACACGGAAATGAATTGAGGTCTTGTAACTTCTTGTATGAATACAGTTAGCAAATATATCAACAACACAGCACAGCTCGAGCTGCACTCCACTGACTATACATAAAAATACCTTTTGTGCATAAGAGCTAGATCAGTTGATGGAATTCATACTTACCCACACGGTGGCTTGTCTTGGTCACGAGGTGAGAGTGGACCCAGGCATGGGCAAATACTATGTGCTCACTCAGATTTATAGTACTCAACGACAAGTCATGTTAGACATGTACGGCTGTTTTGTATCAACAAGGTTTTCATTTTCATCTACATCTAGTTAATTTTGATTTAATTGAACTCAGACTTAAGAATTTGTTTTCTATTTCTAATCATGGGTTTCAGCCAAGTTATGCGAACTTTGCTAGAGCTATTAAAGTGCCAAAGTATATCTAAAGCTAAAACCAACACCTCGTGTTGTGGCCTGTGACATGGTTATGCTCCTTGAAATATGAAATAATCGTGTAATTGATTTCATAACATAACAGCAGGCCCACAATTTTTTATAGAGCTCAAATACTGAACTCAAATAACTACATAAATGTATATTAAATTAAAATTAATTTTGGCAAAATTCATAAGTCCTGTGCTGTGTAGTGAGTAGTAATTATTCCTTAAGCACTAACTAAGCTCACAAATCATAATTTATCTACTCCCAAAAACACGAGATCTTGCCCATGTCTGGTTCAAGTACATTTATGAGCCCAACCAAGACAAGAACCACTTACTCATCATCGTCTTTTATTCTGCACCGAGCTCCTTTCGGGATCTATGCATGAAAGATATCGGACAATTGGTGCACCTAAAAAGCATTTTTTTAATTCTTATAAAATATTATCTGCTGATCTTTCGTCTACTTAATACTTTTGTCTCCAGCGAGAAAAAGGTTAAATGATAAATTGTCAATCAACAATTCAACATTATTATGACTGCACTTGATGATTTAGTGTACAAATCTTACATTGTATTGGTATTGTATAAAGTTTATGTATATAGCACATAGTGCCACAAGTAGATACACAGGCATTAGGCAGCTCTCCACTTTTCTTCGTTTCAGAAGAGACAAACTTTTAGGGCAAAAAGATGCCCAACGAAATTCATATACGTATTAAGGTAGACTTTACTTTGTGAAGTGAATCTTCGTCTCTCTGCTGGTGTATATCTTGTTGGCTATTATCCTCAAAATATACAGACCTAAGAAGCATGCACATCCACACACTGAACACTCACAAAAAACCAATTGTGCACTGTACTTTTGGGATATACATAACGTGTGGAGTTGGAGTTTGGAGGGATGTGGATTTTTTTGCCCATACCACTTCACTCCATTCTCTTAAATGTATTGGTATCGCAATGGTATCACCGTGCTCGCGTTGTTTTAATGTGCTCAGAAAAAATATCGTCTTCGTAATATCCCAAAAACATACCCATACCTTATGAACATTCATGCATTTTGTGCTTAAAAACACTCTCGACACTCGACTTGATGCTACTCTGCTGTGGTATATTAAACTATTATACTATCGCTCTCATGTTTTTTGTCAGTTACTTGCATTCGGCCTATATATTAATAATATACGCGTTACTTTACACGATATCTTTTCATATATTCTTGAGCCCTCTCTCGTCTTGTGAGTCCGCGACTATACGCGTACCAAAATCTCATATTATTTTTTTTCGTTAGTGAGACGAAATTAGCGTTTTTATTAGCCCATTGGGGGTTAAACAATTAAATTCGACCTGCTCGTCAGTATCAATTTACTTACATTTTTATGACAACACATTTTGGAGGGTCACAAATAGTCAACCAGTTTTTTTTTGGAGGAGAGGACGAGGAGCTGTTTGTGTGCGAAAATAAAGCAGCATCGTTTTACAGGTTGGAGGGAGGGTGGTGTTGTTGGCGGGTTACAGATTACAGCAACCGCGGTTGGTGAGTCTTTGAAAATGAAAATTATTTTTTAAAGCATTTTTCAAAACATTTTACTTGCTTAGATTAGGAATGAAATCAATGAAATGTAATGTAGTTTAAGTTTGGAAGATGTTGGAGGTTTATGCGTAGTTAGCGTGCATTTAGCAATTAAATTGGAATGATGAATGCAAAAATTTGCATTTAGGTTTTGAAAATGCTTGTGAGATGGCTCACGTAAACACAAGATTCAAGTGGAGTTGTTGGAGGGCATTTAATGTTTACAAACAGAATCAAGTCACATGATGAAATGTTTGTACACAAACAAGAAACGTTGAATGCCACACGTGGAGGGACAATAATATTTTTTAGATAACCCAAATTGTACTTCACTAGTGACTAGCATTGTTTATTGTTGGATGTGACACAGTCTATAGGGTCTGGCTGCTCTAAAAATGCCGACTTTGAATTAAAAACGTTAAAATGCATTGGATCGCTTTGAATGTTTAGTGGCGTTCGTTTAATTGTTTTAGTTGAATTGAAATTGAAATATTGAGAAGTGTATGTATGACATAATATGATGAATTACTGGATTGCATATAGATGTTCTGGAGAATTTTAACTTCCAGCTCATTTCTTGAAGTAATATTTTGATCACTTTTTAATTAACTTCAATTCATGACTTTTGCAATTCGCAACAGTTGACAGTATTTTTGGGTTGCAGTGAATGCTCTGTTTGATGTGCGCAGTAATTAGCATAAATTATTTAATTCATAAAGATTTGGTAGTGGTGAGCTAGCCATTGCTGACTTCACACGTTCACACTGATGACTGATTGATGGCATGATTCTGGAATTGAACTTGTTTGAAGTTTGATGGTGGCAATCAGAAAGCGCACTTCATTGATATAATTTAGGAATATTGGTTGAATGGTGGCATTTTTCATTCTTGAAGGAATTTTCTTGGGCGTGGTTGATCATTCACAATTCAGATATTTTAATTCATAATACGTCATAAGTTGTACGTACCTCACGTGAGTATCAATCAGGAAATACTAGAACTGGGGCAGATCACAATCATCAATCAATTTACGGAAAATCCAGCGAAGAGTGGAATTTTCAGAGTCATTCAGTAATAAGAATCAGAATCATACTGAAGAAACTAAACTTATGAAGTTGGAAGTGTTGAGGTGAGGTACATGAAGTTCCGAAGCGATTTTGACATTTAAAAGCATCTGGTTATGGTGGTCAGCGTAATAGCGATAAGAATGCATGGGTCATTAACGTTTAATGGGAAAATGATACGCTCCAGCCCAGAAGTCATGTAATACAACCTGAATTGAATCTTTTTCTTATGAGACTGTGTCCATTACGAACGAATTAAACTGTTCTTGGTCTGATATGCATTGCCTAATCATTACAAAAAGAGTTGAATAAGACATAAGAACGTCATAGTTCATAACGGTTATCAGTGTCGGTTTTTACGAGATTCATACAATTTCCTCCATGATCTGTGGGGAAGTGCGATTAAAAGTGCCTACAACATATTCTTCCATATTATGCAATCGCTGAACTGGAGACGCTGTAGTGCAATATTTTAACGTATGATCTGATTCTGATGTGATAGTCCAGATTCATTGATTATCTGCCATTGCCATTATGTTGTATGTGGTAACTTAAGAACTTAACTTTGATAGCAATATCGTATGTGTGCCAGACGTTCGCATCTATGATGTAATTAAATTTACTAAACTAATCACTAATTACTCATGACCATGGCTCTTTTTTTACAGGCGGACGCTGTTGAGTGAGGTCGTCAGTTAGTCGTGGTCGTATTATCAGTCCAGCGAGGTTCCCTACTTATCGTCTGTTTTTAGGCCAACAACAGTTCCAAAATCTGCATACCATGATTTCTTAAAATCGAAGTTCAAGACAGCACACCACACATTGTTCAAGCGTTTTTGGGGCGACTGGAAAACAACTCTTTTCACACCTATTTGAATGGAATGAGTTGCGTTGGCTCTGCCTACCGTGATTGATGAAACTAAGAACCAACAAACGGACGCCAACGCTCAGAAAGCAATTGTCTCCCCGTGTCGTTCCCAACGGGCGTATTCAGCAGCACAGAAGGGCAAAGTCAGGATGCGTTACTGGAATCACTGCTGCAGCTAACAGGAAGGATTGCGGGAGTAGTCCAGTTACTGCTGCAGTTTTTCCAGGAAGCAGATTTATGAATTCAAGCGGAACCAGTTGCAGTCATCTGAGTCAGTCTGGGGTATCTACTCGACGATCTACATTTCGAAGCAATAATGCATCTATTGATTCTTATAGTTTGACACAGGAAACGAAAATTGTTCGCGTTCTTCGTTCGAGAAACCAAAACTGTTCTCTAGCTGCCGATACCAAAGGAAAGTCTAAACAGAAGGTCCTAACTGATGTAGACGTTGCCATTTCTGTTCGTCAGCAGCAAAAGTTAACCAGAACCACCAGAAGCAGCGCCCCTGTAGCTTCCTCCTCGACAGCAACAGCAGCCAGCAATGAAGGCAGTTTTGCAATAAATAAAAAGGCACCAGTCAAAACGACAGCTTTGGAAGACGTCGGATTACCTTCAGCGAAACCTGCTGCGGAGTTTGCTGTAAAGTTTAAGCCCAGGAAAAAGCGACGACGTCGAAGACGGAAATCCATCCTTTCCGGGGTAAAAAGTAGAAGACCATCTGGCAGCTCGTTGCAGCAAACCACAAATTTATCCAGGGACAGTGAGCCTTGTCAAGTAAAACTAGTAATGCATGAAGATGTAGCCCCATCACAGGTTGTAGCATCCTTGGTGGATGCCGTGGTAGAGAAAGATGTTTCAAAGGATTCCCCAACCCCTGCCACCCAGCAAGAGAGCAATGGATCCGAATCAGACATGGACGGTGATGCCCTCAATACAGATTCCAGCGATAATAGCAGCAATACTAGCAGTAGCGATGATAATGACAGAGGCACTGTGGATGACGCCGCTTTCAGTGGAGCAACAAACGAATCTTCAAATTCCTCATTCATCTTAGATGACTACACTTCTCAGCTAGACTACTGCAATGAGGACGACATTAATTTGTTTCGGGACGAATACTGTCCAAATGGTATCTCGCCAAATAATGCAAATCCCTTTGGTCTTCCTTCAGTTTCACCTCTTCCCGATAGTAGTCAGCCAAATAATTTACTTTCACCCTGCTCATCGTCGTCATCTAACGAATTATTTCCGTGCACAACAACCTTCCCCTCTTCCACTTGGTTTAATCATCAGGCATCACCTAATCAGTTGAGCAGCTTATCAACACCAACACCGTCTTACGACAGCACATCATCCATGTATTACCAAGAAAATGGTGCTAACTCTGTGCCTAACTCCTCATGCAAAGCTGGGAGCCCTTCTAGTTCATCTGCAACATCTGAGTACAATTCAATGATGCCTTGTTCATCCACTGCGACTTTAACGTCACCGGCTCCGTGGGCTGCTGCAGCTGTCAATCCTAATTGGTGTGAAAGTAGTAGTCCAGAGACATTGACGGATGATGAAAGCCGAAGTAGTTGGAGTCATATCTTGGAAATGTCTTCATCAGGCGAGGACGATAAGGAGAAAGATCCTGCTGCTGCCACTGCTGAGTACAACGACCATTCTATGCACTTCACTGTGCCTTCTACTGCTTCTACGCAAATAATGCAGCATCAGCAAGACTACTCTCATCAACAGTTAATGTATAGCCAAGGATATGCGAACAACGCCTCTAGTGAATATCATCAGACCAGTAATACAGATAACTCATTGATAACGTCGTGCAGTCCTAATAATAATGCAATGGCAATGCCTTCTCCAAACTATACGTATTATACAAGTAAGTCATCCCAAGGCAAATTTATAATTACTCATACATGCGTAGCGTATATGAAGAAAACAAGATTACATTACACATGAGTATGAATGGCCGTGTACGAAATTATCAAGTTTGTATGATTCCATTCTATCGTCACTTGCATGGAATGATGTAAATTTATTTGTAAATATTTATTCTAATATTCTCACGATGCAGATGGAAACGGCGAAGTTTATTACGATGAATATTGGGAAAATGCCAATCCGTATGTATTCATCAAGAATCTTCCCCCACTGACGCCAGATATGAAAGCAAGAATTCCAGTCCTTCCCTTGAAAACCAGGAGCTCACCTCCATTTAGCTTGGTTTTGGATTTAGATGAAACGTTGGTCCATTGCAGTCTTCAGGAGATGACAGATGCAAATTTTTCATTTCCTGTCTTTTGTCAGGATTGTACCTACCAGGTGCGTTGCAATTTATGGCGTATTCTAATATACTAAGGCATTTCAGATAGTCAAATTTATCACTTATCGGACGGAGACGTCTATTACATTAATTTAATCCTCGATGGCACGCTGATTTGAGCACCATATCTTGATATCAGTGACTTACATTGGGGAAAAGTAAATTTGCTTGTTGAGCGGCAGTTGTTATAAATATTAATTAACTGTTTATATTAATAACGAGCTACAAACTTACAGATTTAGAAACATAGTTCGGAACGAACTTGAATTCACTTCAATAGTAATAATTTGGAGTACATTTTAACAGGTATATGGAAGAACGCGGCCGTATTTCCGGGAGTTTTTGGAAAGAGTGTCTACGATGTTTGAGGTGATTCTGTTTACGGCTTCAAAGAAAGTATACGCGAACAAGATTTTAGATCTTTTGGACCCTAAAAAGAAATGGATAAAGTAAGTCATCTAATGTCACAATTCCTGCTTTCATACTTTGATGCCTGTCTGCATGTAGAACGGTGTGGTGCGTAAAACTTTGTGATAATATATATGTAATTAATGTAATGTAAATTGTAACATTTTCAGATACCGCTTATTTCGAGAGCACTGCTTGTGTATTAATGGCAAATATATCAAGGATCTGAGTATCCTTGGTCGGGATCTCTCGAAGGTTATCATTGTCGACAATTCCCCACAAGCATTTGGATACCAGGTCAGGAATTAAGAATTGAGACATCAATGAGTTTCTTCAAATTCAGAAACCGGTTTTTGATAACGACTAAAATTGTCTGTCTTTGCAAATTTGTAGCTTGAAAATGGAATTCCAATTGAAAGTTGGTTCGTTGATGAAAACGATCGAGAACTGATGAATTTGGTTCCATTTTTGGAAGACCTGGTTAAAATGGTAAGACTTCACAGGATTCTTTCAAATTCAATATAAATATGCTGAAAATCAAATCGTTGATAATATAATATCCTAAATCCCAGCCAATGCATTCATTTTCACTGCGCAAGCGTAAACCCAGTCCTCTTGCATTTTGCATACATTTACTATTATTGACGTGTGAAAGTAAGTACATCCGTGTCCGACTGTTATTTACTTACCAACTGAAATTGATACCCCGATGGCACGCTGACTTGAGCATCTTATCTTGATATCAGTGACTTACATTGGGGGAAAGTAAATTTGCTTGTTGAGCGGCAGTAATTAAAAATATTAATTAACTGTTTATATTAATAACGAGCTACAAACTTAAAGAATTTAAAAATTGACCTTCAGTCCTACTCCTTTTCATCCTGATCAGTGTGATCAGATCCGATATGGTTGGCGTTCGATAGCATAGCAATGATAGCATGAAGCTTGCGCAAAGAAAATGAATACTGTACATTTAAACTAAATGCTAATGTATGTAAATATTCGGATTGTGTTTCAGAACGAAGATGTTAGACCTCATATCCGGGATCGCTACAAGTTGTTCTCTTATTTACCTCCGGACTAATCCCAAACTCGGTTTCACGCTAAGAACTTTTACGTCTCATTAGGATAATTAAAATAAATACGACGATGAATATATATCTGTATGAAGATGTTTGTTAGATGTGTTTGTGTGATAACAATAACTGTTATTTTGCAAGTGACAATGTCGTTTGTAAGCTCGAGTGTGTGGATGTTATAGCAAAAGTTTGACCAAAAACGACGCTGGAAGCATGGTACTCGAATCATGTTATTTTGGTGTGCTGGATCGCATAAGTGCAAATTAAACTACAGAGGTGCAGATTTTTAAATAAACTAATTAATATTTACTTGCAGTGTTGAAATCCTGTGAAATAGCATATAAGAAGTAACGAGTTGAGGAATATATGGATTGGTATATTTGTAACTGTGAAAGTGATTCACAGTTTAAAGTAATTCTCATTTCTCTGTTCGATATATGCAATGCTGTTTTTGTTCTCAGTTATCTGTAAATATTAACTACGACACAATCCTGGTATATTGTATTGCTGCATGATTTAATTTGTTATTTTTGTACTCATTGTCCATGATCGTGAGCTAAAGATATATAGCCTTGCAGCAGGCCGCAGGTAATGTGGTTATTTTGTGTGCATGTAATGGTGCATTAAATTTGCACATTACACTGTTGCTTAAGTGGTTTACAATACAATAGAAGTAATATAATATACCAATATCCAAGCTAGCTAAATTATTTATTATTACTGTAATTATTGCTTGGTCGCTGCTCGCAATACCGGCGTTTTGTAATTTTACTTGATGTATACTTATTTGTATGATATATATCCAATATACAAATGTGATGTGATGCAATGATTGTTTCTAGAATGAATGACAACAAATTGTAGTTTTTAAGACAATCACAAGGTGAATATATACAAACTAACGTAGATTATATATTTTATTTAATATTTTTCTTCCTTAGCAAGATGCCTGTCCCTTAAATGTAAGAGGGTCTCATGCGTGGTACGAGTGATGCTCGTCAAACAGGCTAAAATATGTAACACACGTAGATAAGAATGATGAACGGAATGATTTAGAAATTGTCTTGCCCGGTAACATTTAGGAAAGCTTTAAAGGAGTAACCTATATTGTATATCTATACTCAACGTAATGCGTCTTTTTAACACAACATTTGTAATTGCGAGAAAGGTCAAAGAATATTTATAGAGTTTCTGGTTTATAAAATTGTAATAATCTGAAACAAATATTTAACTATACAAAATGTTTCTTCCTCTTTCATGAGTTGATATCATGTTTTGATCGAAATATTTAATGAAAACTGGCGACAAAGGGGCAGTATTTTCTATCATTTAAAGCTCTTGTCATTATTATTGATGCTTCTTTTCTTAAGTTTCCGCTTCGGGGTTCCTAAGCCTCTACCTTTTATGTGAGGAATTTCCCCCTGTTGTGTACTACTGTACAGTACGTGTAACTGTAACTTCTCAATGTTATTTTTTTGAATTAGTATCAAATTATAGCTATACTTGTACCATTCTTAACGTACTATTTACTGGAAACTTTGTGCAATGAGTTTTTGTGAAATTCATCGTTGACTTGAGATTATAAATTAAAACACGTACAATTACGATGACAAACTGTTTTCCAGCGCATATACTCACTGATTGATCCTGATAAGCATATTATCTAATCATCAATAACAATTTGGTTAGTTGAAACATTTCTCGTCATCATATTAAATTCTTGCCTTTTATGGTTTTAAACTTTTATTTTACTCCATTCACCTCAAACAAAACGTATGAATCATGGTTCATGAAATCCCATGAAAATTCATGAACCATGAATAGAGAACAACAAAAAACCCGATGTGAAGGATGAAAGCAAGCACACCGCACATGGTCAAGCTCACCAGCAAAGGATGCCGTTCTCATTCATTATGAATTCCAGTCTTCCACTCTCCGCTGTGTTCATAAAGCATTAACAGATTAACACATATCATTCTTTTTATTAACCGTGCAAGTGCAATTAAATGAATTGTAATTCTAAGTTGCAATGATGAACTTATCCAAACAGGTCCAAAAATGCTTCCGGACAAACGGACTATTTTTACCCGTGCGGGCGCCATACTGAAACTGACAAGTGATAACAACACATTACCAATACGACCGATACTGGAAAGGAGCACACGCGGACACACTTCATTAGTCACACTCATCAGTTTCTTATCAATGGCACTCACAATCTCATATCATCCTTGTTTACTACATTTAATTAAAAAAGACTTTAACAGCAGACTCCGTCCTCTTCACAAATTCTGTTCAAATTCTTTACTTGGCGAATTTTTAAGCCTATTAAACTACGTCATTCTGTTTATCATGTATCCTCACACCTCCATACCATCAAATTATACCGTATCACGAATCATGATAAGCGATAAGGAAAGTTTGTCATGAAGTCTGGATGTGGGCTCCGGTTGGTTTGGCTTTGAATTTTGTGACGTGAGACCATTTTTTATGACTTCCGTTGTTTTTCACCAAACTATCATACTACTTTTGAGACCTTTTCGAGTCGCCAGTCGCCATAACCGAAGCGCCGACGGGGCTGACAAAAAATTAGTTTGACCATTTTTTGCATTTGTTATCACATGTTATACGTCATGGGGAGATCGGGGAAAGCGTTGCATTCCAACATGCATTTTCTTAAAATGCACATTTCTTACAAATAATTCAATACAATAATAACGGCGTTATTATAACGCGCAACCGAACACTAAAACCGTTTTAAAGTTTAAGCTCGTAAATGATGAATGACACTTCCAAAAAGACTACAACCGTACAAGGATAATTAGTCGATGCCGTTCATGATAACATGTCATGTCATATGTCATGCATATAAATTTTAGCCACTAGAAGACAGTAGAAGTCAGATTCTCATTTCGTCATTTCATTTGTTTCCAATTTAGTCAATTTACGGACTTTCAGTTTACTTTTATTCCTCATTTTTCATTCATTTTGCAATGATTCCTTCCGACGGAGCATAGCAAAAGATCAAAAAAGGATGAACAGTAGCCAGTACAGTTTTTTACAAGAATACATACATAGCCGAGTCATATCCCAATTCCATTCCCATATCCCAATTCCAATTCCAATATAATCCATTCTGCTATGTATGAATAAAATATACTTTATTGTTATTCGTGTAGCAAAAAGTAAAAACAAAACATTCCTCTCAAATGATGAAATTAATATATACCAAATTTTGGCTCAAACGATTGCAAATTCAGTGCAAGAAAGTAATTATGAAAATAATTTATATAACTGAAGGTGAAATGAAAGAAAATAGTTTCTCTTCCATATCCCCTAAGACTTTCAGTGCAAGTTTCGTCATAACATATTTTTAGACATTTTTTCTTCGAACTGATCTTACAGCGTTAGCAAACATCGAATTCAGAAAAAATGTATGAATTTCGCTGAAAGTAACCTTGAATGAATGAAACCGAGCTGCAAAAAGTTCAATGCAAAAACATATACATGCTTTCAAGCATTAAAAAGGACAAAGCACATGCTTTTACATAACATTCTTCCTCACTCGTCTCGTCTCCGATTTATCTTGTTCAATCCTGTCCTGACCCCAAAAAGCGTACAGATTTATCCCAACAACTGACGTACCTAAACCTGCCTAAAGCATTACCTCTCGTTCTCAACCCATGCACATGCATACATATAATTATTGCTTGAATGTGAAAAGATTGCCTTTTCTACGAAACACCTTGCCAAAGGGTTTCATATTCGACTAGTTACAATTCAATGCTCTCTTTTCTCCACAATTCCACGAAAAGGTGACTAAGACAATTTAGATCCACCAATAACCGTCCGCAATCCGTCCAAAGCGCAGTATTTGATTCTCCTTCTCAACGTTTTATCGCTTTTCATCCACACATCGGATCTGAACAAGTTCAGACAAGTCAGGACAAGGATGCCAAGTTTCTGTAAACACTGATCACGAAAACGAGCAGAAAATGTATGAGGAAATATTAGAGTGTATTTCTACAAAAAAACCGTATTATATTACACCAAGCGGCAAGTATGCCTATACTTAAGGATACAATACATAAGATATAGTATGGGACCGGGGACCGGCACTCGGTACTTTTTAAAGCAACTCTCAATTCACTCGAGAAATCCCCAATGTCGATACAAATACAAGGCGAAGGATATAGCGTAGAGTTGTATGCAACGGATTGCGAAACGATATATAACGAAATTGCTAGAAGGATATTTTTGTTTTTTAGGTATGAATTACCCATGTTCAGTAAAAGGAGCAATATCTAAGGCGAGTATCGTCATCATCACGTGCACATTTTACATGCTCTTGCTATATCTATATGGTATGGGCCGACAAGAGGGTTGTGAGAGGAGAATATGAGAATGTACATAAACTCGGTATAAAAAGCCGACATAAAGTTGCAGATTTTACTTCCGTATTAAAAAGGGATTTTACAACGTAAAATTGAACTGATTACTGATCTCACGACATCACGTAGAATTTGTTGCTGAGAATATTTCGATTCGATGTTTTGTAGGAAGTTCGAATATCTAGTTTCAGGTTTTCTGTATGCCATCCATTTCCGGATAAGCTATTATTATAAAAAGTTAAGTACAACTCAATTTAATCAATTATTATCCTTTAATGCGGTGACGCGTGCACAAGAATTTTTTGTAAATAAGTTGACCAGACGGACAGACAAACATCGCCAAGCTTAAAGATCAGCAGTACCAAAGCACAGCAGCAGCAGAGCAGAGTTGATATGCTAGAACATGAATGTGCACAAACAAACGTTTCACATAAAACACCAAGTTTTTGTTTAGCTAAAGAATTGCGTGCAAGATAGTAGAGGAGTTGCTCACAAAAATATCCCAAAACAAGAGGACAAAAGGTGTTTTTAAAAGTGTCCTTCCTTTTTGTCCAGTAATGAGGCTAGACGTATTGTAAATAGCAACTTTTTTAAAAATAAATGATTTATGTGATTTGTACACCTTCACCCCTTCCTGAATAAAGTGTTTGAAACACGTTTCTCCGAAACTCTCCCCATCGCGAAAGCATTGGAGTGAATTGAGCTACCGACTTGGCATCGATGTGGTGGTCGTCCTGGTCGTCACTCACCTTGGGCGAGTATAGCAGCGAGCTCGAGTGCAATCTCTCCTCATTTCACGACAAAGATCTGAACTGAACGGAGAGGTGTGCAATTTTTGTGTAGCTCCAAAGCTCTCAACAGTTGCTCAGAAAGTTTGCTCCCAGCTGAAACAAAAAAGTATTATATTTATTTGGGAAGTTAAAACTAAAAGCAAAATATTGTGAAAAGGTGCTAATAATTTTATCATTCCACTGACAACTTCAAAGTGAGTTTTTATTGTGCAATTAATTGCGTCGCAAGTTTTCTACTTTTACATTTTGGAGTAAAGTGCATTTACGAAAGTCAACTCTTGGAAATTTGGAGAGAACTGATCGTCAATCGTAATCAGCGCTTTGAAGTAAGTAAATTTCATTTTTGTAGTTTAATGTTTTATGTAGATTTTGTAAAAAAAATTAATAAGCTAGCTGCATAGTTGATAACTAGTTGTATTAATTGTATATTCAATTGAAAGTCAAAAGTATTTTTTTACTTTTTGGAAAATTCAGTCTCCAGCCAGTGTCTTTACTTTCAACTTTTTGTTTTTATTTTTTTAAATTCACATTTTTCTTGCTTCTTTGAGGAATTTTTTACTTTTTATTCATTTGATTTTTGTAATTCAATCGTTGGTTGATGGTTTCTTGATCTAAAGGGGAAAATTTCATCTTTTCATATTAATTCGTTTTTTATTTGTAATTTTAGTTTTTATCAAATTTATCAAAAAGAATTTGGTAAACTCCTTCACATTAAAATACAGGTTGGAGAATTTTTATGACATGAAGATAATGTAGATGAACTAGGTAAAACGTTGGTGTTCGGGAATTTGAAGTAGGTAGCATATAAGGCAAATTGTGAATTGTTTGACGTCATCACTTGTGCTGAATTGATTTGTTTTTGTGACCATTCGAAGTGTAAGGGGTTTGGGGTGGCCATATGTGGTGAGATACATAGTCTGAGAAGGGGTTGGGTGGATTAAAGTATTGTTGCAAAGTGTAAGACTTTATTACCTGAATGGTGAATTGCGAACTCGAGTTAGTTAACTCGAGTTCGCAATTCACCATTCAGGTAATATTGAATGTGTAGTTGGGGCTTCATGTTGCATTGACGCTGATGTCTGCGTGTGTACTGTGTTTCATGACGGCGTTGTCCACGTAAAGCTAGGAATGCACAAGAAAGGATAGGCGTCAATGTACCTGCGAATGCCTATGCTTAAATAGTTGGTAGTTTTTGGCTGATGCAATAAGGATGAGTCATGCCGTCATGGTCATGGGACTTGGTGAAATGAAGGTGGAAGTCGAAGTTAGCTCTAGCTCACTTTCTTTCTCATTCTATCAATTCTATGGCAAACATTTGAAAAGAAAGGTATATGTTGTATGTATAAATTTGCGGAAACTTTATTATACGGTTTCAAATTTGATAGAAGCAAATTCGTTGGAAACTTCAAATAATGTTGCCTATTTAGGATGTTTAAATTTTTATTTGCTTTTTTACAATTTACAATTGCAATTAGGAAATTTAAAGCGAAGGACAGGTAGGTATTGATACTGAAGCTAGAATTGAATGATAAATGTACTCTGCCCCACATTGCCCCATTAAAGTTAATGAACAACTTGTAAGTTAGCTTGGTGCTGGGTGCTAGTTTTAGTTCACCCCAGACAGACACTGGTTAAAATTCTGGTTAAATTAGGCAGGGTTGTTGACGGAGTAGGCATTTTAATTATTATAATTGAAACGCGAATGTCTTATCAAAAAGACTTATTGTAGTAAGTATTGAATTCTTGAATTCTAACAAATTTTCATTTGGTTTTAACTTCCAGATCAGAGTTCCTCAAGGAAATAAAAGCGCAGACAAACCAAGGACATATTTTGCTGTTTACAAGCAGTAGCAATTGAGGAAGGAAATCTCGAGTCTTCGTTTTTGATCAGGTACTAGCTCATCTTGAAAGCTAGGGAGATCTTTAAGAGATTTCTCTCAAGAGGGTATTGGTAAGAATCATGAATACGTTACTAATTTCGAATCCTTTTCTCTTCCGACCAAGTGGGGACAGCGAGGAAGAGAAACAGTTGCTCCAGACTCGAACGGAGAAAGTAAAGGACTACATCCTGTATTCCTTCAAAGAATTTGAAAAAGCTTGGCACTCAACAGAAGAGGAAAATATTGAAGGCGAAAAGGGAAATTTGTTCCCGCTACCTATTTCGTCACCAACAATTTCTACAAGTGATCCAGACGTATTCGACATGGATTATGACGAGAGTATGCTGATGGAGGACATGCGTAATTTCGAATTTCTAGAATTTGACAGCCCCAGTTTTTCACAGCAATCAGACGATTTCGCATTTGAAAAGGAGAAGAACTCACAAGAAGGTACACCAAAAGACGTTGGTCTGTTTCATACGACACTCGGTCAATTGGAAGAAGTAGAAACTAGCATGTTTCTCCCTGGAGCTCCCAAAGGAGGCTTCCAAGCACCAGTGAAGCAGGACCAACCCTTCAGCGACAGTCAACCCAGTTTGTCTCAAGGCAGCCTGATGGGGGAAGCGTGGCTTAATGATACTAACCTCAATGAAGATGGATTTAATCTTCTTGCCATCACAGCTAACGATCCAGATCCACCTCAGACACCGACAATGACACTGAATGTCACCTCGGTGGCTCAGCAGCACAGCATGCTTGCTCAGGCAAAGGAAATTTCTTTGCCTGTGACGCCGTCAGTACCAGTCAAGACTGAGCAGGAGTTTATTGCAAATTTGCCTTCTACCAGTCGCCCATCACGGCAAAGAAGAAAATCTGTTCAGACTAGCCGAAATTTTGAGGAGTCTCCCATGTTTTTCAACGAAGAGGAATCACTGGATTTGCAACTTACCGTTAATACCGTTGAGGTTCAAGAAACTAAGCCCTTAGCAAACTTGAATGGAACTGGAAACCGAACCAGGAATGTTAGCGCTGCCTCGACTTCAACTGAAGTAGCATCATCCTCAAACGCCATCAGAGACGCAGCTCAGCGCAAGAAGAGGAAATATGAGTGCGAAGACGATAACGATCCCAGCGTTAAGAACGCAAAAGCTGCGAAATTAAATCGGGACAAAAAGAAGCGAATGCTGCAGGACTTGCAGATGAAAAATACGAAACTTGCAGATGAGAACCAACAATTGCGAATGGAGCTACAAGATTTCAAAAATACTTCCGCTGTGACTGAAAAACAAAAAAATCAGGAAATCGAAAGGCTGGGCCTGCTGTTGACGGAAGAGAAGAGCAAGAATTCAGCGAATTCAATCCAAAGGGTGAAAATGTTGGATTACATGATCACCACGATCAGTATGATGAACCCAACACCCCAGATTTTCATCTCTCAACGTCTAGCTGACACTCCTGTTCCAACCGCAGAGGAAATTGACGAAATACGAAGATCAAGCGACAGTGGTCTACTGAAAAACACTGATGATGCCTACCTAAATGTCAAGGTAGGAGTTGGTGGAAGGAATCCATCGATTTTTTTCGATAGTGAAAATAGTAAGAATTAAGTTTTAATGGCGCTAATGCATAATACATGGCTTTCTTGTTAAGTTATCGAATTTAATTTTAAATTTGTTTATTTCAGGAAAGCAACATTGAAGGTTGGAATAATTAGTCAAGTACCGTTTTAAAAGAGAAAAAAATCGCATTTCAAAACCAATCACGTATTCACTTCTTATTTTTCGTTCAATTTTCGTTACGCAACTTTCCGAGATTTATATGATGAAAGACGAAACTGATGAAATATTACAATGACAATTTAACAATTGAGCTGTGTACTATGCCATTAAGACTGCCACTGTAGTATACTACTTATACAAGAAACCATTCTTATTCTCTTTATATTATTATGATATACATGAATTAAAATATTGTTTTCGAATAATTACTTAGGTTAAGTCTAAATATATGTATTAAGTTAATGAAACGCTGTGAAATGAATTTTAACATGGCGTAGGTGATATCTAGTAACTTTTGTAATTCGTTAATCTTCACAAATAATTTTTAAGTTCAATGACAATTCAAAACGATTCGTTTGTTATGATTTGAATCAATTCGTGTTATTTATGAAACCAGTTTGTAGAACAAATTGTTAAATGAAATTCAAAATTGTAATTTTATATGGTTGTTGTAGCTGAAGTTCTTAGGAATGTACATAATTATGCATTATCAACCTATACTTCTTCAACGGTATATTTTTAACGAATATCTAAAAATATTTTGGAAACTCAAAAAAATACATATACTTATGTTACATAGGTATTACGGTTTGGGTGTGTGTTTTAAGTTGTAACTTCGCCACATACTTTGTACCTATTTGTATTTGTAAGTAGTTTTAATTGGGAGAAAAATACAAAAAAAAATGATCTACGATAATTTCATTTCTTGAATTAAATACAACAACTATATAAAAAACCAAATCTTTAATGAATTATCTATCATATTTGATTTCAGTATCATAATCTTGGCCATAATTGCTTATCCATACACGGTTGTAATTTCATACACCCCATGATTTTAAGTGATGTATTATGATTTCACAGATTCCTCATTTTGCTTCGAATAAACTGGAAAAGGATATATGATCCAAGAAAATACTGGTGTCACTTCTATTTCAGCATTGGCATTCAATACATAAATCTTCATTTTAATTTTCAATTTGGCAAATTATCCATTCACATATTATGGTTGTAACAAGGCCTTCATGACATTGTGTAGGAACATGCCCATATTAATGCCACATATATTCCATCCGTTCCATACTCATTGACTCCATTCCATCAGTTTGATCAGTTCATCATTCATAGATTCATACATTGCCTCCGAGAGTAAAAACACGTAAACTTGCGATTACGACTATGACATCATTACTGTAGATTTAATTGCTTGTATTTGTACTACATTCTCATATAATTCCCGCATCCTCTTTTCATGCACATACAGAAAATACGGTTGTTGGGAACAACTGAAGAGGAGTGGTTTTAATAACGTATGACTATGAAACTGATTTAATGTCAGTACGCTAACCCTAATTCGCCAACTATTTTCAGAAGTTTCGTAGGGTTCGTATCACTGGATAGGATAGATATTATTCGCCAAATAACTTTATTTAACTCGTTGACAAGAAATAAACATCTTCTTACCTTAAGAGACTTGATGGCAATATATCTTTCTTTGCGCTATTAAATTTGACTGAAAATACTCATCACGGTTGAACCGTCAGAATGCCTCCCAAGAAACGCGGTGCCGGTTCTAAAGCATATAGTCGTGCAGATCCTATGCCTAACGGCGAAGTTCTAACAGATATTTTTGGGAAGAGATGGAAGATAGGGAAAAGTATTGGATCCGGAGGATGTGGAGAAATTTACTTAGGTAAATCTTACTGTTTTTAACTACAATCGGTACTATTGCTTTTATCGAATGAATTTTGTGATAAATATGAACTATTTCTTATTTTTAGCGTCTGATGAGACTGGAAAATCTGTTACAGACAAAGCTAAATACGTGGTAAAAATAGTAAGTTTGTGATAAACGTTAGCCTTTAATTTTCTTAATTTAATTTCATCATTTATAATCGCTAACTTAACTTGTTAAATGTATTTCAGGAGCCACATTCTAATGGACCTTTATTTGTTGAAATGCATTTCTACATTCGCGTTGCAAAAACTGAGATGAGTAAGTTTAAACCAAACATTTACGTAACGTAAGTTAGTAATGTTGCTAGTTGTGCAGCAGCTAAGTGCGTAATATAATATGTTATCGACGTTAGTTGATGGTGGTTGTATTTTAGTTTGTGATTTTTGATTTACAGAAAGTGATTTGTCTAATGCCTTTAATTATATTTGTAGTTGAAAAATGGAAGCGCAAAAACGGCTTGGAGTCTCTTGGTATGCCTTGTTACATAGCCACTGGCAGTCACGAGTGCAAAGGTCAGAAGTGCCGATTCTTGGTCATTCCGAGATTTGGTCAGGATCTCGACAAATTTATCCAGGAGAAGCAGGGCAAGCGGTTAGGAATTCGAGCTGTTCAAGCATTGTCTCTTCAAATTGTAAGGAGTGTAATTTTTTTAAAAGAAATGATACGCAATTATGCTAAGACTAGTTACCCGACCCGACGTGCACGCTAAAGCGTGCACTTTCAAAAGGATTTAAGTTCACAACATCAAATGTGTAA